>JANIWN010000060.1:0-78440 GCA_030555635.1 Sugiyamaella neomexicana | reverse complement strand
AACCAAGGATACCAGGCTCTACGTACCAGGCGGAATCCGCGAAGCGGATCCAACGGGTCCGGGCAGCGCCCGGCCGCCGGTGGCAGAACCCCCTGGCCCCTGGCCCCCTGGGGGTGCTCGGTGAAGGTGGTGGTGGAGAAGGCGCGGACCCCTACCCTGGGGGCCAGCGCTGGGAGGAAACCCACTCACTCAGATTGTAATTTAATTTGCAGTTTTTTTCCAGCAAAAATTGAATTGTGGATTTTTTCACTTTGCACTACTAATATCACTGCTAGTATCCAGGAGAGAGAGAAAGGGAGTGAACACAACAACCATCAAACCAAACCTTATAGGACCAACGAACCCGCAACTATTGATTGACGGATCATCTACGGAGCAGATCTCGGAGACATATATTTATATAGCTCGAGCGGGGATTTTTATTTTTTATATTTCGATCTGGTTGATTCAGAAGAGGGAAGTGAGTTCACAGTGTATTTGATTCCTTGGATAGGAGGAGAGAGTGTGTGTGTGATTTGCATTGTAAATTTTGTCTATTGTGATTGTAAGTTTGAAGGTGTGGTGGAGCTGTGAAGTAGTAGCACAGGAACAGGCACTAACCAGTGTGGAAATCAGAAAACAAACATGTCTGCATCAGGTCCAGTATCATATGCTACGGCTGCTGGATCATCTTCAGTTGGTGTCGCTAGTGGCGCTTCGTCAGTGTCGGGTAGCAGCAATACTGGGTCGCCTCGGACTTCGACATCTCCAGCGCCCGTCAAGGGATCTGGAAAGGTTGTGAAGGAGGTGAAGGACAAGGAAAAGGAAAAGGAAAAGGAAAAGGAATCTGCTAAGGAGAAAGAAAAAGACAATCACAAGAGATCTAAAAATTCGGATAAAAAGGACAAAGAGGCTGCCGAAGACAAGGATACTGAAAAGGAAAAGAGTTCTGGAGCCAAAAAAACAACAAGCCTGACTCCTGCTCCCGTACCTGTTGTGAATGTTTGGAAATTGCGACAAACTCAGACGGTACCTCTGAGTATACGATCCGAGTCTTTGGAAGAGAAGCGTGATGCGGCCGTCAACGGTCGTGGTGCAACTTCACAGAGTACCAATTCTAGTTCTGGTTCCAGTTCCAGCGCCACTGTCACTATTACTGCGAATGGCGATTTGAATGGCAGTGCGGCCAAACAAGACAAATCCTTGGATCCTTCCAATTGGCCCAAACCTGATGAATCGTCTACGTCTTTTTCGTCGACTTCATCTGTTGGTGGTGCCACTGCGGCGGCTGTGTCATCTAGTACGCCTGCTTTGAATGTTGGCGGTGGTGCTACTACTGGTTCCAAATCTGCCCGTTCTACAGGTAAAGAGAAATGGGTTCCATATTCGCCGGTGGTGAACCCTTCGGCATCTGTTTCTTCCGGGTCCAACAAGCCCAAGACAAACAAGTCTCGATCCAAGCATCATAGCAATCATAGTCATCAACAACAACCGCATCACCAACCACATCACCAACCACATAATCATCATAGCCAACATAATCACGATGGGGCAGTTAATGGATTGGCTGGTGATAAGGCTGCTGCTGGTTCGACATCTCCTGTCATTGCTACTCCAACTGCTACGACTCCCACTCCTGGCTCGGATGCTTCTTCTCGTGGCAATAGCGACAGCTCGTCTCCAGCAACTCCCACTGCTGCTGCTGCTACTGCCGCTACTAGTGCTACTACTGCTACTAGTGCTACTACTGCTCCTACCACTGCTACCACTGCTACTGGTGGTGCTAAAAAGACTCAGGTCGCAAGAAAAATCGGATCTTCCGAGAAGCCGCTCAACTCGTACCCTAAAAAGGGTACTCCCCTGGTCCCATCGTCAGGATCCAAACCTGTCGTCAATGGCGCAGTCTATAATGGGGCACCTCACCAATCGCAAGCGCCACCCCCTCCTCAACAGCATTCCAACCCTCATCACAACAACCCCCGTAATTTCCAATCCCCTTTTATTCCCAGTGGACGCCGTCAATCGCATTTTAATAAAAATTACTTTGTTCAGCCTGATTACATGTATGGCCAACAACTGTTTCCTAGTCATGCTCCAGCCTCTCAGTATGATATCACTCTAGGCCTCATTATTGCACAAATTGAATATTATCTCAGCGTCGAGAATCTTTGTAAAGATATCTACCTTCGACGACAAATGAACTCGTTTGGTTTGGTCCCGTTGACTGTGTTGGCTTCTTTCAACAGAGTCAAGTCTCTTACCAATGGTGACTTTAATCTATTTTTGGAGGCTTGTAGATGGGCATCATCAGCTCAAGTCATTGGTGATAGAATCAGGCCCCGAATTGGATGGGAGACGTGGGTTCTTCCAGTTGCTGACCGACTTCCAGTTGGACAAGACGATACCAATGAAGAAGAACAACAACAACAAGTAGAAGAAGAAGAAGAAGAGCAGGCACCAAAATTCAATGCAGCTGCTGCAGTTCCATTTATCCCGAGAGAGAAGCCAAGTTCGACCGGTGCATCTCACGAAACTGTCAGTAGTTAGGCAGGTTGAAAAAGTTTTTTTTTTTTTATCTGTTCGCTTTTTGCCGTAAGGAAAAAGAGAAGGGTGTCTTTGGTTCGTGACGCTCACGATTGTCGCAGCACACCTAAAAAAGTCTCGTTGTCAATAGTTTTTATGACCTTTTGGCTTCAGAGGTAAGATGATGACTTTTTTTTTGTTTATCTTTTCAGATAAACACTGAAGATTCTTTGTATATAAATAACTTTTCTTTCTATAGTTTTGATAATTGAAGGAAGTTTGATTGGCTAGGGATAGGAGGAGTGATAGGAGGGGCGATAGGAGGAGTGATAGGAGGAGTGATAGGAGGAGCGATAGGAGGAGCGATAGGAGGAGCGATAGGAGGAGCGATAGGAGCGATAGGAGCGATAGGAGCGATAGGAGCGATAGGAGCGATAGGAGAAACGATAGGAAGAGCGTGGTCTATAAGAATTGGAGTTATGTTTTGGGATTTATAAACGTGGTCTACAACAGACCGATTTAAACATCGAGGCCTTATTTAAAATAGCCTATACAGACATCTTCCGATTTAGAAAAAATCAGACAAACTCGACCATGTTTCAGAATCTATGTACAAGAACTTCATGCTGTGAAGCATCGAGTGTTGTAAGGAAGCGGGATCAACTCTGAACAGGTACATGACAATGGCCCAGGAGAAACTAGCAAGAACCGTCCAACTGGTGTTGGTCAATTGCACAGACGATCCTTTAGGAACTAATAAATAATTTTCAGACAAATATTTGGCGCTGCCGAGGACGACTCGAGAAAACACATATAACACCATCTGTTGAGCAATTGAACTGCCGGATGCAGATGGAGAGTTGCGACCAAATACAATATAACCTCCAACCAGTCCAGCCCAGAAAGCATCCAAAGCATTGGATCTTGATCTTATTTGATTTAAAGTTGAAGGGCTAGTGGATCCTGATGACGATCGTAATAGTTTGAGAATATACAACATCGATTTGTAGATGAATACAAACGACCCCAGAGCTCTGGCATGTTGATATGTGGATTTCAAGATCCCGCGTAGCCGGGCTCCTAGAGGACCCTTACGAAACAGCACTGACATTACAAGAGCATGACAGAATCTAAGACGGGCTCCATAAACGATTCCTGTGGTTGTTATTAGTTACCTGCCCCGCACTTGAAGCTTGTCAAACTTACCATTGCGAGTTCCTTTGACAATGGCTAGCAAGTCATGATACTTGGGATCCATGAGGATCCGATTGATCTGATCCATTGTACTGTGAGAAGTGGATGCTTATCTGCGCGTACGGTGGTTGTGAGCGTGGCTGTGAGTGTGTGAACTTCTCGGATCAATTAACGGGTTCCTGTTGTGGGGAAGATTGATCACTTGTAGGAGCACCTCGGTAAGGCGAAGCTTGAGAGTTGGAGTCGGTGCGCCTTTTATCGTGGGGCTGGCTATCTTCAGCAGTTTGATTTCTTTCACTGGTTTATTAGTTTATTTGATTGATGTTTCAAAGGAGTCTTTTTCGTCGTTTATCTTTAATGAAGCGCGAGTGAGTGAGGGGTATAAAATGCTAACTTGGACCCTGAAGATCCCCCGCATTAGCTGTCAATCCCGTTATGCAAGATTAGCTACATGCCTGCCTATGAGCACCAGCTATCAGCTAGTGTAAGAAACACTAGATACAAGTGTGTCTATAGTGAGATACAGAGTTTTTAGATATTAGACATGAATATGTGGTGGAGATGGATGGGTTAAGACTAGCGAGAATTAGTAGGTCGAGTAGTCGAGTAGTCGAGTAGTCGAGTAGCCGAGTAGCCGAGTAGTCGAGTAGACCGAGTGGACCGAGTAGACCGAGTAGACCAAGTAGGCCAAGTCAGAATGTGCTGTTTAGGACTAGAATGGAGAGCATAAGAGGTACAAGAAGACAGATACAAGCAGGCTTTGCCCACAACAGACGATGACTGAGACAGGGGTCAATTGTTCCTGATCTACGTGATTAGCTGTTTACTCACTAATCTAATACTTTGACTGTAACTGCAACGTAACTGCAACTGTAACTGCCACACCAACACCAACAGTAACTGGCAGAGAATAAATTCCCGCTCAATCATCCAGCAAACCGTTATTATCTGGTCGTCCCTGCATTTCCCCAGATAACCCAAACCGGCAGCCAACCCTAACATGTCAATCCTATTAAACATGTTACGCATGTGCTCCGTATTATCGAGACCTGACAAGACCTTCAACTCAGAGACTCGGAGATTTGACGAGATCTTAGAAAACTCGTAAGAAACTCGTAGAAAACTAGAAAAGACTCATAGACCACTTTGTAGACTCTGTGCATCCAAATCTCATGTTCATCAGATTAACGCCATGTCTTCTAAAGCGTTAGTCGGGTGGTTCAGTTATTCTTGGGCTTGTGAACCGTTTATTGTTTCTGCTGTTGGAACATATGTCCCTATTCTTCTTGAACAATTTGCCAGAGAAAATGGTGTATGGGTTAAAGACCACCTGACTCCGTGTATGGATATGATGCCTCCTCAGCCAGGAGATGGTAACGGCCCGGGCCCTTCGCTTCCTCCAGGACCCGGCAATGGCGGACCTCGACAGTGTGTGGTTCCGTTTTTCGGTATATATATCGACACGTCCAGTCTGGCATTATATACATTTTCAATGTCTGTGTTGGTACAGACGATTGTTGTCATTTCAATGAGTGGCGCGGCGGATAGAGGCAATTTCAGGAAAAAGCTCCTCATTGGGTTTGCAATTGTAGGAGCCATATTCACTTGTGGCTTTTTAGTAGTGACTCCAAGGCATTATTATGTAGCGGCATTACTGGCAATATTATCAAACTCGGCATTTGGTGCCGTATCAGTGTGTGGTAATGCTTTTTTACCTATTCTCGTCAACGAGATATTAGCTAGAAAGGTCGCCAACAAACCAATTGCTAGCAATAATCATCATCATGAACAAGAAGAACCAGTTCCGATCTACGACGAGTCGGAAACTACTCCTCTCGCGTCTGCTACTACTTCCAGTACTACCGAACAGCTTTCTCCATCTCTTACGAAAACAAGAGCAGATATATCTAATCAGATTAGCGGAAGAGGCGTGGCAATCGGCTATTTGGCAGCCCTCATTGTACAAATTGGAACAATGTTCCTAATCATGACATTAACAGCCAGAGCTAGCAGTGAGCATTCTTCTGATGGCTCGAGTGGCACGTTTCCTATTCAACTGGCAATCTTTTTAGTTGGATTGTGGTGGCTGATATTTCAAATTCCAGTGGCTGTATTTTTACAGTCCCCTCACGCCCCTCATCATATCCAACATCGGCTTCATCACGAGCCGAGTAACATTAGTATTCATATTCCTGGAATTCGCATTCTTGAAAGTCCCGAGTTGAACACTTATTATGATATTGCTATGGATCATATCTATACTCTGTATCATTATGTTATATACGGATGGCAGACACTCTTTGCAACGTTTAAAGAAGCTCAACAGATGCGAGACGTGGCGATATTTTTATTAGGATGGTTTGTAGTTTCAGATGCTGCCACTACAATCAATTCGGCCGCCGTATTATTTGCCCGTGCTGAGCTACAAATGTCTGCGCCCTCGTTGGCCATCATTGGAGTTCTCACAGTATTCTCCGGGATGTTTGGAGCTACAACTGCACCTAGACTCAAAGGGACCAATGGAAATCCCATCAATGCCATTGTATTTGTTATTCTTATTGCATCGGTTATTCCCTTGTACGGTATTATTGGGTTTTTCTCGAAATCAATTGGACTGAGACATCCTTGGGAAATGTATGTACTTGCTGCTTGGTATGGATTTGCCCTTGGAGGTTTAAATGCCACCTGTCGAAGTGTTTTTTCTCTTCTTATTCCCACTGGCAAGGAAACGACCTTTTTCTCGCTGTTTTCAGTTACAGACAAAGGGTCTTCCATTATAGGTCCTGCTATCACCGGCTTGATTACCGACAAAACTCATAATATTCGATACACCTTCTATTTTCTATATGCCATGATGCTGCTGGCAGCGAGCATTTTCTATTTTCTCCTAGACCTCGACCGTGGTCGTAAGGAGGCCCAGTATTTAGAGCACATTGGCAACGACGACGATGACGATGATGATCATGATGCTATATAGATAATTTTATTGATCAAAAACCTCAATCAGAGATTCAGTCAGAGACTCAGCCAGTGGACCCTGGATGATCAAGAAAGGCGCATGCGGCGCATCATTCAATGTTCTCTGAGCTGAGTGCACATCCAATAAAGCAGATCTTCTCTATACACGTTAATCCAAGTAGCGTGGTCAAAGTCGTGGCTCAAATGTTTCAGAGATTCAGATCGTTCCTTGGATGGGGCGACGAGTCTGGAGCTGCAGACTCTGGCATCGAACCTCCGGAAGATGTGAGGATCCAATATCAAAAGTCCATGTATGCAGTCAAGTTTGATCCTTCAGATTCCAAAGGATCGAGAAAAGGAGTCACGGTGGGGTTTCTAAGAGCCAAGATAGGCGAGATTCTGGGCTGTGATGATTTGGACTCGATTCTATTGTATCAGATTACTCCGGAGCAGAGACGTCTTGTTGATAATGATACATATCTAGTTGACCATGGCATTATGACTGGTGATAGACTGTTGACGATTCTAAGTACCGATAAAGATGCTCCCAAATCTGCTTCAGCAAAGAATCGAAAGAAAAAGAAGAAGCAGCAGCGCAACAATACTGGTGTAGCAGCGGCCGGTGTAGCAGCGGTCGAGCCGACCCGAACACCGAAAAGCCCTCAGGAAAAGATTGATGAAGTTCTAAAAACAACCGAAAAGGAGCTGGGCCCCCATATTGACGCCTTTATCAAATCTCCTCCTCCTGAAAAAGACGCTCGTGCAGATGCTCATCACAGACTTTCGGAATTGGTTCTACAAAAGATGTTCTTACTTGATGATGTAGATGTTTCTGATAGTCAGGAACTACGGCAGGCCCGCAAGTCTGCCATTAATACCCTTCATAATTATCATACGCGATTAGACGAAGCTGTCAAAGACTATGAAGCGAAAAGCATACTCTAGTGTTATCAAACATTGTCACTTTATTGGAAAAAAAAAAGTATAGAATGTGAAAACAACATATATAAATATTAATTTCGTTAAAGGTGGAATCTCTTTAAGATTAAAAAAGATCTGATTTCGTTAATGGTGGAATCTCTACTTTCCTATCATTCAATGTCTCAGTAGCCCATCCCCATAACTTGACCAAAGACTTGATTTTCGAGTCTCCTCCCATTCCCTGTCGTTCCAGAAGCACATTATTCACATCCTCGGCAATCTTGATTCGTAGCTTGATATCCATCAATTCTTTGAGCTGAGGAATCAGATTATCGGGAGGGAAACACAAAAGTGCCATTGTTCGTTCGAGATCTTGAAGAAATTCCGGATTCGATGGCGCTCGTTGTGCCAAATGAGAAGCAGCAAAGTCTAGAGCAGGCTGAATACTATCTCCATCTTTAGATTTATAACTATGACGGATAAGCTCAATCAACTGCAGACGTAACAAGGCAAAATGAAGCGCTGTATTTGTGTCCAGTAATTCGGGGTCCGTATCATTGATTTTTTCAATTGCATCCTGGATTTTTCCTGAATGAATCAACGATTTAATAATCATGCGGTCTTTGATCGATCCATTAACGATATGTGGATTCACCGATAATAAATCTGCTTCTTGAGCAAATTTCAGTGCTGCCGACTGATATCCTTCAACCACCAAATAGTTAAGAATCATATAATTCAAATCTGATTTGGAAATGTTGGTTTCTGCCAATCTGCTTTCCCACTGTTCTTTAGAGTACTCCTTTCGAGAAGAGGGCGCTACGATGTTTGGAATATCCATTGCTGGGCGGCGTGAAAACCCAACTGACAAAGACGGCGGTGTTTGTTGTTGTTGTGTTTGAGTTCGCGCACGTACCAGCTGTGCTGGAGTTTGTGCTTGGTGGTCTGTGGCTGTCTGCTGTCTTGCTAATAGAAGTCTATGGAAATCGCCTACTCGATTTCGCACTTGCTGTGTCTGTGCTCTTACTATGGCTCTTGCCTCCAATTCTGCAAAAAGCCTTCCAAGCCCAATTTCTATAGGATACTGGTTGGCACTTTCATTCGAGTCCGAAGCCGGTAATGAATCTCTTGTTGTTCCTTGTTCCGTCGGATATCCTAGACTATCTGGTCGAACAGCCAAAGTTCTGGCGATAATGCGGAAATGAAACAACCGAGTTAATTCACCAACAATCTCAGAGACCTTCTGATCGGTTCTTAGTTGGTCGTATGGGACACCGAACAATGAATATCGATCGTGAACAAACGAAACAAACCCCACGCGAATTGACGAGATCTCCACTTGCCGGTCAACAAGAATCTGAGCTAATGGGCGAAACAAGAAATTGGTTGCTCTACGAACAAGAACTGTGCCTGGTTGATCCCACTCTACCGAAGACAAGAAAGTTTCAAATAAACTGGTTAAGTCGGTTTGTTCAAGAGATGTGGCGGTGGACGATGAGCTTGATATCAGAGCTAACAGCGATTGGAAATACTCTCTGGATTGCGACGGCAGCGGAATCTCGTTTTCGTCTTCGTTTTCGTTTTCGTTTTCGCTCTCGTTCTCAATCCGGATCAGACGCTGGTTTAAGCGTTGTCCTATTCGTTCGGGAACAAGTGGTGTCCAGTCCGACAATCTGGTTTGTGTGCTACTAGTATCTGGGCTAGTTCCAGCTACTCTATTCGTACCTCTTGATCTTAAGCCTTCAGATAGTGTAGTGATAGTGTGTAATCGTCTTCGCGGTGGTTGCTGACGAACTTCGTGCGCTGACTGTCGTCGGGTGAGTGGTGGTGCAGCAGCGGCGGCTTCTTGTACTTGTACAAATATCACTCTCCAAATATATACCACAACAAGGACTACCAGACTGAGCCCCACAAGCAACAATTCTCGATATGACAAAATAATGATCTCACTCGGTTGCGCAGCCAAATCTGTGGCAGCCAATTTCACACGTTCAAATCTACTGGCACTCGAATGAAAGACTGGTGGTCTGTCTTAGGAAACTCTCTTATTGGAGTGTGTACATAAGCGGCATGTTTTGCGTTTGAGCCGGTCGACCCCACACTGCCCTGGGGGCCCTGCGTATCCTGCGTGGACCCTGCGTATTGGGGTTCTCGAGGGTGCTCGAGGGTGCTCGGGAGTGCTCTCAACTCGTCAAAACCAAATGCCATGACACTTGCAACAGAGATATATCCAATTAGCCGGAGGCTTTCTCAAATGCACGATATAGTGCGTGAAGTCATTGTATTTTACTTGTTCAATTTTCTTCATTGATTTAACTTACAACTTCTTATATTCCACTCTCATCCTCTCATTATGGAGTATACCTCCAGAAAGGATGCTTCTCTCCAAGAACAGAAAAATCAATAATCTCACCCTCGGGCACTTTGCCGAATTTCTTGTCTCGTTGAGCATTTAGTCGGCTGTAATAAATGGCTTGGAATAAGGCAACTAGGCCTCCAAACAGCGTGACGCTGAACAAGGTCCAGAAACCCATTGTGTACTTGGGGGCATCTGTGGATGGAAGCATATAACCACTTGCAATTCCCATGAATGAACCCATTGCTTGAAGAAGACCTGCTCCCATAGCCTTTTTGAGATCACCACAGCAGTTGTCGGTGACATTACCCACTGACATGACAACTCCACTTGCAATGCCAGGAATTATAAGAAACAAAGCACCATATCTGGCCTGGGTATTCTCAACATCAATAAGACAAAGCATTAAATATCCAACAAGAACAAATACCGTGTTGACCACAAAAAGGGATGCTCTTCTTTGAAGCTTATCTGAGATTGCTGCAACAATAAACACAAGCACTATTCCAACACAATAAGGAGGAGCCGTCATTAGCTGTGATCGCACTTTGGAATATCCAAAAGAATTGACAATGGTAGGGGTAAATGTCGTCAGGGTGTACATTGATAGGTTCTGAGTCATAAACACAACGACACCTGTCATGAGCCTCCAGTCCTTTAAACCTTTTAAAATATCTCTGAACCCAAAATGTCCATGGGTCTTATTACCATCTTGTAACATCCTCCATTCAGCCACTTGTCTCTCTCTAGGGGTCAACCATTTAGTATCATGAGGTCTATCTGGCAAAACATACAAAGCGATGACTGCCATAACCATTGTCAAAGATCCTTCAAGGATAAGAAGAATCTGCCATGTTTTGATATGTTCACTGTGAATGTGTTGAACTAGGAACCCGTTAGCATGCAGTCTCACCTCATCACTTTGCAATTTACTTACCGCCATAGGCTATCCATCCACCAAAAGCTCCAGCTGTAGGAGTAGCAGCAAAGTATAAAGCTGCTCGTCGACCCCATTCTTTTCTTGTATACCAAAAGGTAAAGATATATGGAGCTCCAGATGTGAAGGCAGCCTCGAATATGCCAAGAAATAGACGTACTGCATAAATTCCCGCTGGGTTCTTCACTGATACCATGAGAAGAGTGATAGCCGCCCAGACCACCATGGCCCCCGAAACCCATTTGCTTGGAGGAAAGTATCTCATGCCAATATTGGTGACCATATCACCACAGAAGGTTCCAATATAGATAGCCGCCACTGCGAAATTAGCTTGTGAAGGGCCTAAACCAATGTCTTGTTTGAAGTCCATCAAGAATATGTTTCCCAAATTAGCTCTGTCAAGCCAGCAAAAGATGTACAAAATAAACAGAAACGGAGGTAATCGGAAATCTATTTTCCGTAACAGCTTCTTATGTTCCTCAGGAGTCACAGGAGGATCCAATTGCCTAAACAACTCGACATTCTCGTCATGAACATCATTCAGAATGTCTTTCACCTTTAGGTAATCTTCACCAACCGTTTCCACCATCTCAGCGGCAGCTTGATCTTTCTCAGTAGGCATTATTAAAATATAATAGTTCTAAATAATTAATTTAAACTCTATTCTCAACCTATTTTACATGCTTTATATATATATAGAATTATATACACATATATTGGAGACTCAACTCTTGTCGGATGAGCTTTTGAATCCGACCCCTGAATATTGTGGGCTTCCCCTCATATCCACCCCCGCCCCCATGTTCATACATCTTGGCATCATGGCTGATTATTTCCTTAATGATCATTCTGGCAGATAGAACATATTCCGGCCCCCTCGATCAGTAATTCCGTAGGAGCGACGATCTCGGAGACTTGCTGGCTACATGGACTAGCAAGTCGGAAGAAGTGCTCGTTTATGCGTGAGATTGGGGGATCATCAGACTTGAGGTTATCTGGGGTACATAATAGTGATCCGAACTTTGTGGGGAATCACGACAATTAATGATTTCCATCTATCTATAGCCTAAACCGTTCATCCGAATCGTGGATGTGGCGTGAGGAGAATGAGAGCGAGTGGAGAATCCCCGCTAATATCTGACTATAGTCAAAATCTACGAAACATAAGTTGGCATTACTAGGCAAACCAACAAGAGATCAGCCTGTTTATTGCTCACAGACTTTTCCACAGACTTTTTGTTCATCTTGAAACGAACTTGACATATATTCATTTTAAGCTTGTATATTTAGCTCAACTAATTTGCGAACAGTGGCCCAATTGTTTGCCTCCGCATAGTCAATAATGACTACTCCGCACCCAGCCCCTAAACCATCATGTAAAACGCTAGTAGAGATTTGTTCTGAAATTTTAGCAGGCCAACATTGGGGGTTCCAAAAGTTTGATCCGCTGCAGTAGTTCAGAAACAGCTTCGGCTGACTACTTTCAGTAGAATTATATTGCTTGGCCCGATCGAGATGCTGGACAACATAGTCCCTCTTTTTATTGATATCTTCAGGAGCCATGACTTCACACCAATCCTGGACTGCCACAGCACCTCTGTCATCGCCAGTAGTATTATACTTCCACCAAGAAGCTTCAATTCCAAATGTATCTTTGCGTTCCTCGGGTACGCCAAATCGACGAAATAACACCGCCTTCCCTCTAGCATCACCCGCTTTGGGAATCTCATTCTTAAGATACCATCTTTCGTGGCTCGGATTGATATATCGATCCCATATGATATTGGGGAAATCATCACCTTTAAAATTCGTCGGCCCTTCTGCCTTGATAGACACAAATACAGTCTCTGTAGGGTGCTCTTGTAAGAAAGCATATACTTCAGCCAGAGTTTCCTGCAGTTTTACAGGCAAGGGGATCTTGACAGGAAAATTGCCATGAATTACTTGCAAATCATCTGGGCTTGAACCAAAGACAGATCCACAGCCAGTAACAAATGGAGCTGCCACTCGAATATCTAAAAACCTGACTCCATGAACAAGTTGCTCGCTAATACTGGCTCCTTGGCACTGGACTGAGGGGAAAGTGACATGACAAGCAGCACTGTTGTGTGTGCCTGGTAAACCGGCTTTGGCCAATGAAAAGTTGTCAGGCAGCTTGCCCATCCAGTCGGCAAGCTCAGAATCAGAAATACTCATTATAGATAATAATAATAATAATAATAGAAAAAAAAACGAAAAACGGTAAACACGTACTAGTATTCACACCAATTCAAAAGAAGATGAGTAGTCGTCTTTGTATAGTTCAGCGACCCATCCGCAATACAGTTGGTTATTAAGATTATAATCGCCAACCTTTGAATGCAAAAAGAAAGTTAAAACTCAAACAACTCTCTGCTAGAGTAGGATAATCAAATCGAATGCTAATTATATAAATTCACTGCGAAATAACAGTATCTTCAGAACTGGTATACCTCTCCTGAACCAGTGTCTGTGTGATCTCGATATCAATGATGTCATGTACTCATGTATGTCTAAAGAAATATACAATATAAAGGATATAGAGAGGCTTGGCATATCAAGGGCGGTGGTGAGCTTAGTAAATCTTGGCTTAACTGATGATATTGGCCGTTTCCAAGGAAGTAAGTAATAATAGAAAGGAATGCCCACTGATTATATAATAGGAAATGTAGGTTTCGGACCAATGTCACGCGTATATGTACACGGAAAAACTCATGAGGAGATTTATCCGGAAGATGATCGACCCCCACATGGATCCATACATGTATATAAAACATAGTTCATATACTGTAAATTGAAGTTTAAAAGCATATATCTCATTGTTTTCAGAATATAATCAATCATAAAAATGGCCATTAAGCTCGGTGTCATTGGAACTGGTGTAAGTTATGTGTTGCAGCAGAGGGCTGGCTGGCTGGTTCTATCTGGCTAACAAAAGAAACATTTTAGATCTTTGCTACTGATTCGCATCTTCCTGCTATTCAGAAGAACGCTGACCTTCAAATCAGCGGAGCTTATAATCGTACCAAGTCTAAGGCAGAGTCTTTTGCCAAGACCGCCAACTTAGATGAGAAGAGAGTTTTTGATGATGTGGATGCTATTTTAAATGATTCTGAAATCGATGCTGTGGATGTCCTTGTGCCCGTTCAATTCAATAAATCTATGATTGAAAAGGCCATTGTCGCTCAAAAGCCAATCGCTATTGAAAAACCCATTTCTTCCAATGTGGCTGATGCCAAGGAAATCGTCAAGCTAGCCAACTCTACTGACATTCCAATTTTGATTCTGGAGAACTTTGTATACCACAATAGTGTTGCTAAACTTAAAGAACTGCTGCCTAAAATTGGCGAAACTGTCACTTTTCTCTATCAGAGTACTGGTCCCTATACTCACTCGAAATACCATGCTACTTCTTGGAGACAAAAGCCAGAACATGTTGGAGGTTATCTCAGTGATGGAGGTGTGCATCAAATTGCCATTTTGACTGAGGTACTAGGAGAGGTTGAATCTATTTCTGGCAGGACTATCCAACTTCGTGAGGTATCTGGTGATGTGGATACCTTAAATTCTCTGTTTAACATGAAGTCAGGAAAATTTGGAACCTTTACGTATGGATCTTACTTTGGTGCCACTGAGAAACTTACGCGATTCTCCATTTTTGGTACCGACGGTTCCATCATCTATGAATCTCGCCCTGGTCAGCCTGCAACTATAGTTCTTCGCCAGAGCGAAGGTGACGCTGAACCTCAGACCTTTACAGTTGAAGCGGATGTTATCAATGGCGTTGCTAGTGAATTTTCCAACTTTGCCCAAGCAGTTCAAGCTAAGAACAAGAGTCTGCTCAAAGTGACTCCTGCCAAGGCATTCCATCACTTTGCTGTTATTGCAGCTGCCATTGAATCGGCTCAAAACGGTGGTGCACTCACGCCAGTTGCTACCGTTTAATGGACATGCCGATCTTAAAATTTTGTTAGTATGTCTTTAATAACAGTGTAATAAATATATCATTAAAACATTAAAAATTATACAGAATTCGAATTAGTAGCAGTAAGCTTTTTTGAAGTTTTTAGATCTCCTAGGAAGCTTCGTAGTACAGTACAAGCACCGGCTGCAATGATACTAACCCCTAGAATAGCGACCATTACCATATTGCTATCACGATATCCCCTGGCAGCGTCAGCAGGCCACCCTGAATAAAGAGCATAACAAGTAGTTACAGACCCGAGATTACCTAATCCCGACACAAGAGCAGCAGAGGCAGCAGTCCCCAGATCTCCATGGCGTGGTCCGAATATCTCTGCAGCCCATGTCATACATATAGGGACAGTTGGACCTAATCCAAATCCTGATATTAGTAGTCCGCCATATCGACTCCAGGGACCAGGAGCATACGTAGTGACTAATAGGCCGGTAATAATAATCATAGTTGCACATGAAAACACTAGGCCTCGATGCCTAGAAAATTTATCCGAGAACGGAGTAATGAGAAGAATAGCCGCTAAATCAAATAACCAAATGGGAGCCACTAATAATGATAGATCAATCGAAGAAAGATTGGGATTAATGTTATTGATGATTGTAGATGCAAATACTGCAAGCCCGTAACCAGCTCCTACAACACCAAAATACATCATAATCAGAGGCCAGATTCGGACATCTTTCAAAACCTTCCAAAGGTCACGTAGTCCCCATACAGGAGGTTTGCTATAGCTCGCTGCCATGTCACGGGCATGTAATTCACGTTCTTCGGGAGTAAGAATGTCTGATCCTTCTTTGATAGCAGAGGTGAGAATTCGTAGAAATCTATTTTGAAATCGATTGTTCTCATTATTATAGTCAAGTGGTCTTCCTGGGAGCCACCAGTTTAGTGAGATTCCTACACAGATAGCGACAACACCATATACTAAGAACATCCACTGGTATCCATACAGACCCCTCATGCCGTCCATTTTCTGGAATCCGGCAGATACTAGACCGGCAACTGCCGCAGACAATTGAGCAGCAGTGAAATAATAGCCAATTCTACGGGCCTTACGATGATTGGGGTACCATAAAGAGATAAAGTACGCCATACCAGGCCAACATCCAGCAACGCAACTACCAGCAAAAAAACGAGCCACCGTCAGTCCGCTGGGAGAAGTAATTGCTGGGTAGCATGCATACACCAAACCTACAGAAATGACGATTCGCGACATCCAAGCTTGAGGAGCAACTCGAGTCATGATCAGGTTCATGGGAACATCGAAAACAATGAAACCGACAAAATTCAGAGCTGTAGCAGTAGACACATCTGTGGCACTAAGACCAAGAGCCTGAATGACCGAATGTCCTTGTTCCATATTCATAGTAAGAGATACTCCATATGCAGAATCGGCAAAAGATGTCAAAAAGTACAGACTAAACAAGGCTGGTAAAATGCGAAAGTCCAGTTTTCGATAGATCCTGTCTAATTTTTTCTGATCCAATTCTTCAGCCGATAGATCAAGGCCTGTGAAAGTCTGATATGGCGCTTTACTGTCAAAGACTGCCACATCGTCTTCGCTTAAAAATGACTTTGATCTTGATCTGGATTCTGATTCAGAAGACACCATTCTGAACAGCGATTGTATTTTTTTTCCAATATAAAAGATATTCTAAAGGATAAAGAGAATTAACAAAGATATTTAAACTACTCGTCCTAACCCAGGTATGTGACTCCTAGTCATCCAGCTAAGTTTTTTGAGTCACAAAACGATCGGCAGCATCCCCAACGGGTAAAATGATGAGTCCGACTCAACTGTCAATCGGCAAATAAACTTTAAACTCATGCATATGTAGTACCTTGTATTTGGTAATAATTATAATAATAATAATAATAATAGTAAGTAGCAACCACACAGTAAACATTGCGTGTGGTAATAAATAAATAAATAAATAAATAAAAAAACAAATAGACTAGCTAAGCATGATGTTTGCCTTCCACTCGCGCAAAACAGACCACCAGTTGGCGTTGGCTATCCCTCCCTCTCGGCGCTTCCAAACTTCGGAAATCACCTTCATGGCAGTATAGTAAGTACCAAGTCCCTCGATGGTCATCTGATCGAGAATTGCATTGAAACGAGACATGTCTGAAGAGTTTGTGGTTTCACACGCAGCCATAAACACTGGGAAAAGAAGTGGAATAATCAATGGCTCGGGATGAGCCATATTTATTTGATGCATTTTCTCCAAATGATCGAGAACAGATAAAACATGGGATCGCAGAGCTGACGGATTAACATCTCGAGCTAGTCGGTAATGATAAATAATTAACGCTTGGTGGAATGCCAAGGTATGATGATTCAAGGCTTCTTTGATCTTGCCAGTAAAATTCGTCGTCTTATTGATATCATAACGAGTCTGCCAATTGACAAGTGCCGATTCTAGTTCTTGAAACTTGATAGTAAGTGAAGTGGGAAATGGCTCCTTCTTACTTCGGTAATAAAGGCCTCGACGAGATCTTTTGCACGCTTCGTGGAAAATAAGGATTAAGGAATCTGGAATTCCATATAAAGACTGAGTAGAAACCAATTCTTTAGCATAAAAATCATCCGATAAAGTCTGGGCATTTTCATTGCTGTATTGATGCCAATATTCCTGAAATTGTGAAGGATCACTCATGTATGATAAACTCAATGGAGTTTTAGGGACGTTAGAAGTAGGAGAAGTACCTGCAGTAGTGGTTACGGTTGTGGCTGATTTCGGTGGCGGGGTTAATTCAAGATCTTCCAGTTTAATGTCCATCCAATCATCATCATACTTTTCATCTTCTTCATCATCATCATCAGCAAAGCCTAAAACGCTATCCGAGTCTACAACAGTAGCTTTCTGTAACAAAGTAAGAACCCCTGATATTCGTTGTAAAATCATTGCCTTTCGAGAAGCAAGCTTCCTTGTCTTGTGACGAAGACGCACTACACTCTGGCAAGCCGCTAAATGAATCTGACAATCGGCCATTCCGCCCCAAATAACATCAATAGTTACCATTGATAATACAGCTGTTACGACGTCTTTATACTTTTGAGTCAAGAGGTCATCAACTAAACATTTGCTTAGCCATTTGTATGCCTCGCTTTTAAGGCGGAGCCCAAGACTGAGATAGTGCTGTCTGGCGTCGGATTCAGCAGTGAACTTGCGCTGGATATGAAACGCACTCACCGCCAACAGGCCATGTAATAGAGCATTTCTAGCAGCACTTGTGCGGCCTCGACCAATAGTATCGCCAATAGCACTATATGCTCGAGGAAGATATATCGTTCTCCAAGGATTTTTCGGATGTGCTACAACCGTCATAATCTTGATAACGTTTTGATCGTAATAATCGAGCAGATATTGAGCCTGGGGAGAAAATGCAAAAAGAGGGGTTTTGGTAATTGGGTTGTGGGAACCAGTTAGAGTGTATTTCAGTTGATCACGACTATTCGCAGCCGTGGTGGCAATGAATAAAAGACCACCAGAAGTAGCTTCATTGCCATTTGGTCGAGCTATCGTTACTGAACCATGACTTTTGTTTGACGGGAGTGTTGAATGCAGTTGTTGAAGCTGTTGTTCTATGCTATCTGGCTCAAGAGAAAAAGAAGTAGCTATTACCTGGGTCTTATTAGCATTAGAAACTAAGCCATTGTCCAGAGTTGATCCGAAATCATAGGCATTTTGAGAAGCATCGAAATAGCCTGAACTGAAAATATCGTCGTTAGGAAAAGATAGTAGAGTACTCAGTTCTTCATGCAATGCTTCATATTCGGCCTTTTCGCTATGGATATATGGAATCAGAGGACCGCCACCATCTCCACCATCTCCACCACCGATACCGGGTTGAGCCACGCCCGGTATACTTTCTATTATGCTATCGGTCATACTATCAGCATTTGGAGAATAGTCTTCCAGTGGTGTCCTTGTTGCTGCTATGCTGTGAGCTTCTCGAAGAGCAGCATCTCCAGCCACTGCCAAGGATGCTGCTGCTCCTGTTAGCAAGGCAGTAGTATCACTTTCTAAACTGGTTCCAAGAGCAGCCGTTGTTAAATGTACGTTTGAATCTTTATTCAAAGGTACTGGGGGGTTATCTTCTATTCTGGCTCTCTGAGAAGGCTTGTCTCCAGCTCTATCAGTTGTGGATTCTCTCTTTCTGCCCCGTCTTACTCTGGCCACTTTAACTCCTTCAAAGACTCCAAAAGGGCCTAGAATCATCGTCTCATCCTTCACAAATGAAGGGGAATGTAGCTTTCCTAGCACCGAATCCATCTCGTCGTACGTATCGTATATCATATGTTTCGGGTACTCTACAAACTCTGTTGTATGTTAGTGTGTCCACTAGCTGGGCCAGGTGGGCGCCTCCGGCGGCTGGGCGCTGCCCAGACCCGTTTGCTCCGCTTCGCGGAGGAGTCTGGACGCTACTTACCGACATTACGGCGCTGGACGTTTTCCTCGTCATCGTCGTCTTTAGTAGAAGCCCATCGTAATTTGATGCTATATCCTTCACATTCAATGTTGGATCTGATACATCGGTTACAGCGTGGTCGTTGAAGATCGCATTTGATCTTGCGAGTTCGGCATGTCCAGCATCCCGTGAACGTTTTAGTCCTCAGTAAGGGGGCCATCTTAAAGGAAACAGATGCCAAAAAACAATATTGAAATAGCTAACAAGTTCGCAGATTGTCCGGTGATCACTTAGACCAGGACCATAATGCGAATCAACTTCAAACTAATGTCTGCTCGCTGGGATCAAGTCGAGATTCTCAAATTGTGATCTCAGTTCAGATAGGCTTCCCGTGAAACATTTATTTATTCTATTGTTTCCTAACCTCGAGGCCCCATCGTACGGCTATAGCTGGCTGATAGAATGCGGGGGAGGGGCCCACGGGAGGGGTCTACAGGGTCCAAGATCCAGCGAGGGGGGTGCTGGTGGTGATATCTTTGTGGTTATTGTTAGTACGCAGGTCAGTAATCAGATAGATTCTATGAATACAGGATATATAGAGTTTTTTCAGATCAGCGTGGACGAGTGGGGTCACAGTCGATTATATAATGGGTATATTGGGATATGCAGGGCTCGACGATCGTGCTGTTTAAGGTAAATAATAAATAATGAGTAATGGATAGTGGGTGGTACGTGATTGTTAATCAAGGCGACCATATTCAGATCGCGATCTCTTCTTCTTCTCTGTATATTTCATAGCCCCACGCCCTTTTAAAATGACATCTGGCTGTGTGGTCTGAGTTGGAGAGGGAGTGTAACGGTAAGCTGGTCTTTCATACTGTGAGCGTGACCTGCCTTCTTGTGGGCCCCGTTCATATCTATATCTATTACTCTTCCTGTCTGTGGATTCTTCGTATTGTTGAGGATGTCGAGAACGAGATGGATAGTGACGTTCATAATGAGTATGATCTGGACTGGCATGGCGGTGATGCTCGCGATAGCTTTTGTGAGAGCGACGAGGTGAATTTGACCGAGACCGCGACCGCGACCGCGCTCTTGGCCTCGTTCTCATCGTTGTATCTATCTTGTCAGGTTCAGATTCACCTGCCTTATTTTCACTACTGGCTACTTCTTTCTCGGTAGTTTTGGCTCTGAATTCCAGTCTCCCACATCGTGTAATAACTACCTGATCTCCTTCAACTGGCATATCCTGTTCATCTACTGTAATATTCCCCAACTTAAGCAAAATATCCATGCCACGGACGACTTTACCAAACACTGTTGACTCGTTTTTCAACCACGGAGTGGGACATAGCTGATAATTAGTTAGCACATCAACACATCAACTCACCTGCTAAACTAGCTACTTACTGTAATGAAAAACTGGCTTTTATTCGAGTCTGGCCCCGTATTGGCCATGCAAACGTAGCCAGGCTCGCTCAGATCACACCAACCAAGACTCTCGTCCTCGAAACTGTGACCATAAATCGACATACCGCCAGTTCCATCTCCAGCCGTTATGTCACCAGACTGCATTAGAAACTCCGGAGCCACAATCCTATGAACCGGCACTCCCTGATAGCATAATCTCACTCCATCTGATGTAGTACCTTTTTCGCCCGTGCACAGAGCTTTGAAGCTAGATAGATATGTTAGGTGGTGATTCGGAGCCAAATAAGCTGTATACTCACTTTTCGGCTGCTTTGGGTGCCTTTTCATCATAAAGTTCTATAATAATTCGTCCAGACACCACTCGTGAGTCGATATCAAAGAAAACTCGCCGATTAGTGGCCATCTTTGTAGAGAGAGCTTGAGAGAGTGAAGAAATCAACCTGAGGTTCCTGCAGAATGTCAAATATATCGGGTTATGCGTCGTCATATATAAATAATTCACAATCTATAATACAAAATCTAATTTAACAAACGCCAGCAACTACGGTCAGGTCTCTCAATGATATCTTCAAAGTTATAGCTTTTGAGTCACAAGTGAACATAACATACTGCTATGGAACAATTACTGTCTTTATACCGTGCAAGCGGCGATAATACAAGTCCTAGTATCTTGGTCGATCTCATTGCCAGAAGCTTGAGCTTGCCAGGGGTCTACGCTCTTGGGGAATTTTATGACGTTATTACAGCTCGCGTGGAGTCTTCACCAGCGTTGAGTCAAGACGTTCTAGTGACTCAATACCTATCACTGCTGGAAATCTATGTTTATGGCGTATGGAATGATTATTATTCAAAGCGCCAGGAATTGCCATCACTCGATTCCGCACAAGCCAAGAAACTAAAGCAATTGACTCTCGCCACTCTAGGAGCTTCGGCTAATGTCGTCAAGTTTCAGACCTTGGTACTGCAGATAGGTCTACCAGAGTCTGAAATAGAAAAGTTTCTCATTGATTGCATTTACGACGAAGTATGTATCGGGCTGATTGATAGCAAGAATCGTTGTTTTGAAATCAAGTCTGTGATTGCCAGAGACGTCGGTCCTCAACGACTCGAGAAACTCGAAGCCATTCTTGAGAACCACTTGGCACGTATTTCCAATATCATTGATCAGAATAAAACCATGTCTCGTCTTTTCAAAGAAAGGGCTGGCAGCCGGAATCAACAAATTCGAGCTTATAACAATGCTTTAACTAAATCACTTGGCCCAGGACCCGAGCTGCGGAACAACACCGTCAATTATTTATCAAAATAGTTTGATTTCGGTTATTACACTATTATCAAACACTACACCCTTAAAGTAAAGTAAAATATAAACTACGTTGTGTCTTTTTCAAGATATTTTTCTCATCTTGATCTGGAGAAGGATCAGCAGCGGCCAATTTGATGCACATTCGTCTATGGAGCCAAAGGCTGGCAACCGATACAATGATGAGCCAAGCAAACAGAATTGGTAAAGCTCGATGTAAGACAGGAACACGACCACCCGACCAGATGTCGGTCATAATAGCATATGCTTCATATCCTGGAATGGCATAGGCCCAACTATAAAACCCGGGACTCATATCAAAAGGTATCATGGCACTGGTAATGTTAAGGAAAATCCAGGTAATGAGAACCACAGGCATAACCTGGATAATTACTACACAGCTGATAGAATAAAAAAAGAAGTGGTAAATAAGACACACCAGCCACATTGTCATCCACGTTAATACAAACTGATTAGCATTGACATTCCAAGTGTCTTTAAATGCCCAGAAATACCCAGCATGGGTTAAGCCACTGAGAAATGACGAAATCATGGCATAATTAAAGCGTAGAAGTGCTAGTCGCCGCCAACTCATCTTCTGGTATACTCCCATGCCCAACAGCAACAGATTCGGGCCTATAACCAAAAAGAATTGCTGAACAATCATCATTGCAACCGAAACTGTGTTCAAGAACAGTCGAGGTCCTTGAGTAGTTGGTTGGATATTATGCGAAGTAGCGCCTATGGGATTTAGGAATACCTGTAGTGCAGTTTCATCGCCGGCCTTTAAAGATTGTAGACCTGTGGATCCATAAATATTATTAAAGACAACTCTTGTTGTAGCCACAAGAGTCGTCATACTGGAACTAATAATCATGTCGGTAAAAGCTGAATACCGCACTTCATTCCATACATAGGTGATTGCATGAGACAGATTATATGATTCAGCAGCAGAGCCTCCATTTGAAATGGCATCGATTAATCGATTAGATGCATTGGCAGTAGTATAAATAGCAGCCCAATAATGGCCATTAACAACCTCTTGTTTGATTAATTCAGGAGAATACTCGAATTGACTTGCGTTGATAAAGTGTACTGTCGGGAAGGTGTGCGCTTCTAGTAGACCATATGCTTTAATAAGGCTTTCTGCCACCACTCCGTCATCCAAGTTAACGGCCAGAACATCAAACTTGTGATATCGGTGAGTACTTCGATGCAAAGATCCAAACAGATATGATAGATTTGCAAGAAAGAAAAGTTGAAGGAAAATTAGCAGCGCAGTCAGTTGGAGAGTTAGGGGGTTGAATTTAACCATTTGAAAACGATATCTTTGGTAAATAAAAATGTGAATCTAGGTAATGTTATGACCATAAGGCTCACTCCACCCTATTAATTACAAAACAAAATACCAGGTAATCGGAACATCGATGTTCAGCAGGGCCGGAGTAGTTGTCAGCCCGTTAGTGGGCTCATGCCAATTCGGACCCGCTTCCCAGCCGGGACAAGTTAGTCACGAGCCGATCAGACAAAATCAACAGGCCATCAGATTGACTGATGATTTAATGACATGATACTTGGCAACCGTTTTGATGTGGCATTTGAAGTTTTAAGAGCAAGAGGTTGTGAGGGGTGATGATCAGGGGTGATTATGAGGGGCAATGATGAGGGGCAATGATGACAGGTGGTGATGACAGGTGGGCATGATCGGCGTATAGCTCGTCGATCCTTTCTTCTGGGGTGATTTTTTTTAAGTTTATTTACATGCATGCACGCGGGATGCAGGCTTATACATTGTCTGGCTGGTCTGTAACTGCTATGAGTTAAAGACGGAGAATTCAAAGTCTTGAAATAAAAATAGGCACTGACAGAACATGTAATTGATAATTGTAGATAATTATATAAAGCATACGCTGTAGGCGTGAACATGGCATAAAAACTGGGAATTCAAAGTCTTGAAATAGGCACTGACAGAACATGTAACTGATAATAGTAGATAATTATAGAAAGCATACGCTGTGGGCGTGCACCTGGCATGTGCCAGTTCTCCTATTAAAGTAAAGATAAGGGGATGAGAAATGGTGAGGACCGACCGCAGTTGAACATGAACAGCGCCCACGAGTCTCGAAGGAACTAAACATCCGGACTGGCACAAGAATCTGAGGAAGTGATAGTGAAGACGGATAGATAAGCTTACGGAACGCTGCCTTCGGGTGCTCGTAATTCTCTCCGTCAAAAGTAGATGGATGGTTTTAAGGGCTTGGGCTGAGCAGATGGTGGTTCGCCTCCGGCGGCCGGGCGTGCCCGGACCCGTTGTTCGAGCTGCGCTCGAAGGCGATTGGGTGTTTGCTGCTCTTCTGTGGTGTCGATAAAGACTGTGATGTATATAGAGTGCTGCAACTAGGGTGTGCCGCTTTCTTGTGGAATCGAGTCCATGACCTGTATGCCAATAGCGTTAAATCAGACCATCAGGGCTCTCTATCAATTCGTTCGCAGCGAGCACAACCAGGTCTGGGCGGAGCCCAGCCACCGGAGGTATAACCCGTTAGCGACGGACGACGGCATACAGAACAGGAGAATCCAGTTGCAGGAGCTCTGTATTACGATTGAAGCTTGGATTGTTGGCACTGGCTCGGATTGGGAAATGTGTGATGTTATTTGTAACATACCACTAAAACAAGCTTAATAACGTCAGTCTGGTAATTGAGGGTGAATACAAAAAATGCAAGAGCAGTTGTCGTGATAATTGAATGATATTATGGACAATAGATCTTTTAAATGTAAACACAGAATCACAGATCAGCTATCATGCGGCTCTGGATGGTAGAGTTCAAAACATGACTGTGAGCTGAACAAAACAATTGATGGACCGAGCTTTTCGTGCACTCTTCAGCACCACTATTACCATACATATCATTCAATTAATACACAACACGTGCAGTCATGAGCTCATAAAATACTCAAGCGGACCGTATGCTTGAAGTCTAAGTTGTGATTGTCTTAGAAGATACCATCAGTCGCAAGAGACAATATCTCGTCAACCAATGCTTTTCTAGCTTGTCTATCAACACCCTGTTACCACTATAACTGGTGTGCAATTCGGTGAGTGAGATGTATCAGTAATCTGTCAAAGTCGACACCGACGTAGACGTAGAATGAAGCATAGCGATACTAAAGATCCATCACCAAGCAATTGTGCTACTTTAGTGAAGATAAAGCTGCCAAATATGCCTCAGTCATACAAAGTTGTAACTTCAGACTTTGGATCGAACATGTCGTTAGCGTGGTTCGCCGTGAAAGGCAGCAGAATCTTCAAGCGGCCTGGACGTCAGTAAAGACGCAGATGGTACTACGAGTACATTTGTGCAGAACCACCTGATACAGTGAAAGATTCTAGACGGTCGTGGGTATACAAACAAATAACGAAATCAATAACATATCAGATATGAAAGCAGTGATCAAACCCAATCATACAAGCTATCGTTTGCTTTCCTGCACGAAATTCTGTCACTAAAACCTCAACGTCAGCCAGTTATTCCGTTTTGCTCGGTCATATATTTGAGAGTCGTCGTACAGTTCAATCAATTGCTGATCAAGCGGTCTTGTTTTGGGAAACGCAAACCGCCTGTATTCATCAAAAATCATTGTTAGCGACCAGTCCTGAAGCCGTCTAATGCAGCCTACTAGACATCCTGTTCGATGCTTTCCTCGGTTACAGTGGATCAACAGTGGATGGTTCGCCGGGTCTAGGGCCACTTCGAGCGCCCGGGTGATAGTGGCGTGCGACACATGCACAAACGGTTCCTTATTTCCAGACATTCCTACCTGGAAAAATTGGATGCCATTCTGTGCAAGAAACTTCAGGTTCTCTTCCGGATACGGCTCTGGGATTAGCACAAGCACGCTCTTGAGTCTCAGTCTCTGAAGAAACGGAAAGTTCTCGGGCCTTGGGAACGAGCTTCTGTAGATTGATCCCAGAACCATGCCGAAGTTGGGCGGTGATGCCAGCGAGTCGGCCACAGGCATATTAGCCGGTACAGCATCAATATTCTTTTCCTGATCCTGCGAATCCAACCTCGTTTTAACATCCGCATCTGCTTCCTCTAACTCGTCTTCCCCATCCTCCTCATCATCATCATCATCTCCTACTTTGTCGAAAGCTCGAAGTATAGGCAATTCATCCTGGGTCCAACTATTCGCTCCTCCCTCCTTCTCTTTCTTCACCTCCCCCTTCCCCTCCACCTCCTCCTTCACCTCTACCTCCATCTCCCCCGTAGACCTCCACTCTGTGGTGCTAGGAACGCTCTCCATAATATATCGTCCCCACACAAACCGCTCGCTTTGCTATCCCACTGTCGTCTCTGGTTCCCGTCCTTCCTCTCTTCTCCAATGTCCGTCGCTCCATCAGCACCAGAGATCCTTTAACCGCATATATGCTACCGGTGAGGTTGCGGGAGCGGGGAACGGGGGTTCTGCCTCCGGCGGCTGGGCGCTGCCCAGACCTGTAGCTCCGCTTCGCGGAGGGCGTGGAGTTAGGGCCGGGGGGCCTGGGCCTGGTGGCTCGAGCAGGTGAGTCTCAGCACCAGGTACTGGGAGATAGAAGAGTGTGAACCTGCTACCGGCCCAGACACCCACCCCAACCCTTATCGCAGGACCCTGGCCCCCGCCCTCGAAGCCAGCAG
Organism: Sugiyamaella neomexicana; assembly: GCA_030555635.1. Lineage (NCBI taxonomy): Eukaryota > Fungi > Ascomycota > Dipodascomycetes > Dipodascales > Trichomonascaceae > Sugiyamaella > Sugiyamaella neomexicana. The sequence goes on along the minus strand of JANIWN010000060.1, from coordinate 51,746 downwards.
CCGGCCCCACGTGCACCCCACTCTCCGCGAAGCGGAGCCACAGGTCTGGGCAGCGCCCAGCCGCCGGAGGCAGAGCCCCTCCCCCGAGTTCCACGTTCCCCCTCGCCGGCCCCGAAGTGGCTGTCGCGGAGGAGCGCTCGGAGGACAACGGGTTAACGGCGTCGACGGCACGTATTTCCGGCCATGAAGAGGAGGAGCGACAGCAGAAACAGCCGAAGCGAGCGTGCCGCGTGCTAAACTTTGTTTCGCAGGGCATCAACGCAAGATGATTCATCAGACCGCCCAGTGCCGTTCGGGGGGGGTCCTCGCGATCTGGCACGTGACCGCTGCCTCCGGCAGCTGGGCGCTGCCCAGACCCGTAGCTCCGCTTCGCGGAGAGGGTTGATTCATTTGTACTGGTGTATTTCAATCTACAAACACAAGAAGCCCATAATAAGAATATAAGATAACAAAAAAATAGTACTGTGCATTGTATAGGTGACAGGTGTGTGAGTTACAAGCGGAGCGAGTTGAGAGGGGTATTGTTTTTCAGCTGTTGGTGGTGGATGTAGTGGTGGGTGTTTGGTGTCGCTGTAGGTTTCGTTTCGCTTCTTTCCGTTGTTATTGTTGTTCATGTTTTTTGTCGTTTTCTTCATTTTGCAATTTTTTTGTGTAGATATGTCATAGTCGTAACAGAAATAATAATAATAATAAAAAAAGTGCTTTGCTTGGTCCGCTAGGTGGGATTCTTGTCTTGGGATAACAGTCTCACCAGATCTCCTATATGTCCTCGCAGATTGACGTTCTCGGCCTCCAACTGTTGAACCCGCTCTTCTAATTTGGACATTTTGTCTGCTTTGCGTTTTCTCGAGTTTCTAGCGGCAATGGTATTTTTAATGCGCTTGAGATCTTTTTTAGTCACGGGTCGAGACATCGACAAGGACGTCGACGAACTGCCTGAAGGAAGTGAACCACATGGAGACATGTCATTAGCACCATCACCCATGGTTGACAGCACGTCGGGCGCCGAATGGCGAGTATTTAATAGTGGAGGATCTGGATATGGATATGAGTTTGAATGTGTGATATGCTGCTGGCCTTGCTCGTCTTGGCCTTCAAAGACATTTGGCTGTGATAATAGGTAGTCCAGAATGGCATTTGAGCCTAGTTTATTGTGATCCGGGCCTTCTGGCGCTTGCTGTTGTTGCTGCTCTTTTGCACGCTCGAGCTGACGCTCACGTTTTCGTTCACGTCGGTAAATCTCTTCTTCTACACCATGTTCTTGTTTGACAATCGTAGTAGCAGACGATCCAGTGCTGGTTGAGAATAGTGGAACCCACGACATGGCATCCTCTGGAACATCGTCATCGAAATCTCCATATATGGGTTTGGCCATTTCAGGGATGTTGTTGGAGTAATAATCCAGGTTACACGCGCCAGACAAATGACCCGTTCTAGGAGTGACTAGTAGTGGGCTAGGCCCTGTGGGAGCAGTTGAGCTAACTCCTAGACTGCTACTGATATTGCCTGTGTTGATACCTGTGCTAATACTAGGGCCGCTACCTGAGCCAGTGATAGAGTCATGGCCAGTTTCGTCAACTGAGTCAAACATTGACGTGCCTAATCCCATTAGATGAATTGGCGGTGTCATTAATGGAGTTTCATTGAGCGGAAGAATCGCTGAACCGGGAGTAGATGAAGACCCAACTGAAAGAGATCCTGGAAGAGGACCAATTGTAGATGATTGTTTGTTATTGTCGTTATTGTTGTTGCCACTGCTATGGCTATTGCTATTGCTGCTGATACTGTTATTGTTACTGCCACTACCACTGCTACTACTCCTGATACCATTCGTATCTCTACTATTGTTATTCTCATTGTACTTGTCAATTGTACTTTCAATTGTACTATCAATTGTACTGCCAATTCCACTCTCAATTCCACTCTCCTCATCATTGTTATACATTCTATCAAACAATCCCCCGCTGCCATTCATCATGCCTTTATTATACCGATATGTATCATCCAAATCTATCACTTCCGTCTTGATATATGGCAAATATCCATTCACTGGTTGTTTTGCGTACATCATTTTTTGCCTCTCGGTCTAGAAAAAAGTGTCAGTCAAGAAACTAAGAAGTTGGCAACGGCATTGACGCTAATAAGTAATTTGCCTTCGTGCCTCTCTCTGATCCTGCCGCTTGTTGTGGGCGCGTTTGAGCGTTGAGCGTTGAGCGCAGAGGGTTGAGAGCAAAACAAACACACGGCACGCCCACCGCTGCTACAGCCCAAGCCTCCCCTACGAGCCCATTACAAGCCCCTTCAAGTCCCCTACAAGCCTACTACAAGCCCCCTACAAGCCCCCTACAAGCCCCTACAAGCCTACTCTTCAGCTTGCGGCAGGCTTTCAACAGCTAACACCAGCTAACACCCTATCTGCTCCCTTGACTCACAGCTTGAGCAGCAGCTGCTTCTTCCATGTGTCTGGGATCTGCAAAAAGTAATGTTTGGCGGTCTGGATGCAGATTCCAACTCTAGATGCAGGAAAAAGCAACGGGCACGCGCTACCGAGGCGCCAGGCGCGTCTTAGCTAAGCGGCGGTTCTGGCAGAATTGGGGGGCGGGGATTGAGGGCTGGAGATACGAACGGGAGCGAGCTCGCAGTGGGTCGCGCGACATCGCTGAAGGCAACCGAGCGATAACGGGACGTGAGGTGAAGTGGTAACTGAGGTGGAACCAGGAAATAATTACTTACTTTGAATGGACAGATGATACGTTAATGGTAGCCTGATTGTTTAATCTGGGCAGGGCAGTGCTGCTGTTCCGTTTACCTTGTCTATGGTGATACTCGGTGGTGCTCGCAAATTGTATGTTACTCTACACTGAGTGATATGCATCCATGAGCATCTTAATATACCCAATTGTGGAGAAGTAGCGGGAGGGCTAGAGAGTGGCAAATATGGCGTCAGACTATGAATAGATGCAATCACATCAGATCAGACTAGAGATGGGGCAAAGCGAGGCTGAAGATAAATAATACACACCACCGATACTTACGTAGAAGGAATCAGCGACAAAAACAAACTGTTCTATAAATAACTATGTTAGCAGTCAGGTATGGGTGTAGCAGTAGCTGTAGCTGTAGCCAGTATAGCCGTGGTGTACCCCAATAATCTAATCCTCTCTACTCAACTAACAGCACTTACCAATTGATACTACAAAATCCAAATCGTGTGTACTACTCACACTCAGAATGCGACAAAAAGGCCCGCTTTATATGTAAAGAACGAGCCTGTGAATATTCAGGGGTATCCCAACTAATGAAGCTGTATCCCTAATTGGTCCACAATAGCAAACAAACCTGCCCCTCTTTTCTCCGATTCTCCGCATACCAAACATAGCTTACGTTTCTCTCCGCACCGCTAATACGCTTCTCTCGCTCGACAATGCTCCGGGACTAAAACCTGGGCGCCTCGGGCTGCTACGGAGCCGTCGTGCCTCATGACCCCTGGCGTCCCTGCGCTGGCGGGGCGCTGGGCTCGGCCTCCGGCGGCTGGGCTCTGCCCAGACCCGTTGTGGTCGCTTCGCGACCATGGTGGATTTTTGGTGTTGGAGGAGAGAAATTACGTTTATTGTCAGTAGAATTTGCAAGAGCAGGTTTGGTTGGTTGGTATTATGGATGGTTTGCTTAGGTCTGCTCGCTGTAGATTAAGCCTTGTCGGAACTTCCTGGATGGGATTGTCTTATTTCACTGATATTTGGGCTATCTGGGGGCATAATCGCAGAAAAACACCATGCAGGTGAGCGCCGATCCTAGCGCCCCCACCCTGCAGAGAACAAACGAGTCCATGCGTTATCTAACGGCGCGGAGTATTCCGGCAAGGCGGAAAAAGACCCTACCTGCCCCGAACCATCTCCACCCGTCCACTCCCCCGCAAGCTCGCGAAGCGAGCACAACGGGTCTGGGCAGAGCCCAGCCGCCGGAGGCCTCACCCTCTCTCCAACCAATCAGTTAACAAATAAATATATCATTATTACAAGGACGCCTCAAGAAACTGCCTCAAAAGCGGGATGTCACACATGGCCGACAAAAGGTCGATCCGGTGAACATTGGACGAGATGCGACGCTGGCCATACTCTTCTCTGGATCCCAAGGTGCTGAGGCCAGACGACGCACCGCCACCTCCCCGAGACGTTCGTCGCTTGCTGGCTACCCCGAGTCCCTTACGTCCACATATTCCCGAGATAGTCAGCACGCCGCTAAACTCCAGCACGGAAATCACTTCCAAAAATTCGTTAAAATGCAGTCTGCCAATGGACTTTTCTCGGTCGCAGATCTGGCAATATCGGTCAAATAGCTTTGATACCGTCATGTTGTTGTTATTGGTGACTGTGGTGGAGGTGGTGGTCACAGTGGCCTCGGCCATTACCAATACACATAGAACCGCTTTCTGCTGTAGATTCATAGTCTTAATGCGCCCTATAGTAGATCCTCCGAAAGCACTTGTACACACTCGAGCAATATGAGCAACCGTGACTTTTGGCGCATCTTGCAGAGTAAGAGAGGTCAAAGCCATGGACTTGTGACCATTAACAATTGCACGTTTATAGGACTGGGTGAGATCTTTGCTGCTGTTGTTGTTGAGATCGGTGTCAGCAAACTTTCGTCTTACCTCTTCTTCTGCAACCTCAACTGCCCGTCTACAAATATCAAATGCTTTTCTTAAATCTCCAGTGTTGGCAGCTGCCTTGCGAGAACACAGCTGGATCGCTGCAGGCTGCATTAATGGCAAGGGATCTTTTGACCCGGGCGGAAGCAGACTACGTAATGTCTGTTGAATGATTTTTTCAATGTCCGATGCAGAATATGGGGCAAATGCTAATAATTGTGGAGTCAATCCGTTGGATCGGAGACGAGGTAGAAATCTGTCAGTAAGATCTAATGCATTGGCAATCCCCACAAGTATAAGGTTTGATGATTTCATAAACGCCCATTGGAAGATCTTGAATAGTACTTCCTGATCTTTGGTCACGACGTGATCTAATTCATCTAGGACCAAGATACACTGGCGCTCGTTTTCGCCAAGAAATAATTTATCCAGATTCGAGATGATTTTATCGACTCCGTATTGAGTAATTGAGTCATTGTGCTCGTCATGTTTGCTATCAAAGGTGCCATTTTCACCGCTAGTAAGGTCCTTTAATATTCTAGCATATATCAGCTCTGGTCGATCAGCAATCATACAATTGATATTAGCAATTCGTGGAGCCTTGAGGTTGTTGTTGTTGGTGGTGGTGGTGGTGAATTTTTTAAGCAAATCTTCAATCACTTCTGCAAGCAGAGCTGACTTGCCAGTACCAGGTAATCCGCTAATATATAACGCTCCATTGTGCTTGCCATGTTCTTCGCCCGTGATTCGCGATATGAGGAATTTAGAGATCTCAGATCGTTCGTAATCTCTTCCTACGATACCCGTTGGATTAGATGCTCTTTGGAAAACTGACTTTCCAAGTGAGTAGACTGTTGGGGTTGTTGTAGGGGTCAGTGGGCCGGGGGAAGATGATTCATTAGCGGATCGAGGCTTTTTGCATGAGTTGGGGGTCAGGGGAAGTTGTATTGTGCGTTTGCCAGAGGGGGTTTGTGGTTCTTGTGGCAGTATTGTTGGTGATGACTGCGAGATCTGTGTGTTATTTCCTGAGGGCTCGGTTCCTTTTCGAATAGGTTCTCGTCTGGCAACTTTTTTTACCTGTGAGGTAGGTTCCTCTTGTGGCAGAACTGTTGGCTGGGATGATGATTCCGAGGTCTGTGTGTCATTTTCGGTTCCTTTCCGAATAGGTTCTCGTCTGGCAACTTTTTTTACCGGTGAGGTAGGTGGCTCTTGTGGCAGAACTGTTGGCTGGGATGATGACTGCGAGGTCTGTGTGTTATTTCCTGAGGGCTCGGTTCCTTTTCGAATAGGTTCTCGTCTCGCAACTTTCTTTACCGGTGAGGTTGGTGGACTATTAGGAAGGTTATTAAGGAGTGCATTCTGTGAATCTGCCACGTTATTATCAGAGAATTCTTCAGTTGATCGAATTGGTTGACGCCTAATCAATCTGGACATAATAAATTACTTGACTAGCAAATAAATCCAAAAACTTTTCATTAATATATAACCGATAATCTACCAACATATGATTTATAGTGGTGGGATAATTCGCGAGTGGCTGGTCCAGGGTTAGGCCGGAGTTAACAATCACCAGAACGAGTAAACTAATTGAAACACGCGTTTGTTACGCGTAGCACGCTTTGAGGTGGATAACTAGTATAACACTGGTATAACTAGTGATGTACAAGTATATTAGGCTGTTCGAGGAGATTGTATCTCAAGTAGATCGACTATATTTTACCAATGAATCACCGATTTCCTAGATCAGATCCGCTGCTCTTTTATTCGCTTTACTTGTCGTTCTAGCTACTATAGAGTGATGGGAAACGAGACCCGACGGCATGTCCTTGCCGACGATAGTTCATTTATAATCATGCTTACCATACCATTTCTACATTATCTTTCAATTCACCAGTCATCGTGAATGTGTGGATTATAAAATAGACTGCATTCAGCCTCGCCCGTGCCGGTATCCAGCCGTGATTTACATTAGGTAATCTTGCTGACATTCTGTCATCTCATATTAGAAAGGCGGAGACCGATATAAAAGACTTGTAGTCGCATCATAAATTTGTATAAATTGTCAATCGTACAAAGAAATGTCCACTATTAGAGCTATCAATGTACGCAATGGAACAGGTCCTGTCGAAGATCTGTATATAGATGATACAGTACCAAGTCCAAGTTTGAAGCCAGGCCAGGCACTGATCCAGGTTAAAGCATTTGGCCTGAATAGAATGGATTTGATTCAACGTGCTACCTATTACCCGCTTCCTCCTGGGTGCTCTAAAATCCTTGGAGTAGAATTTGCTGGTACTATCAAAGAGATTCACCCTGAAGGAACTGCTGATATCAAAGATGGAACTGGCAAAAAGTTTTCCGTTGGTGATAAAGTTTTTGGACTTGTTTCAGGAGGTGCTTATGCTGAGCAAGTAGCAGCTCCTCTTCAGACTTTGCTTCACTTACCAGAAGAATTGTCTTTTACTGATGGAGCAGGTATTCCTGAAGTTTGGTTTACTGCATATCAGGTAGTGAGAGTAGTAGGAGGCTTACAAAAAGGACAAAGTTTATTATTCCATGCTGGTGCAAGTGGTGTTGGAATTGCTGCGATTCAAATTGCTCAAGTATTGGGTGCAAAAAGGATTTTTGCTACTGTTGGTTCGGATGAGAAAAAGGAGTTTCTAAAATCCAAGTTGCGTTTAGCTGGCACTGATGATGATATTATCATTCCGATTAATTACAATAAAGAAGACTTTGTTGAAGTTATTAAAAAGGTTCAACCCTCGGGTGTGGATGTTATAATTGATCCTGTGGGACAGTCTTATTTCGCTAAAAACCTTACAATTGCTGCTTTGGAAGGAACAATTGTTATTATGGGAGGTCTGAGTGGAGTTATTGTTAAAGACAATATTGATCTGGGGGTTATTTTGTATAAACGTCTGAAAGTTGTTGGAACAAGTCTTCGATCAAGAACGTTGGATTACCAACAGCAATTACGTGATTTTATTGCCCAGGAGTTACTGGCCAAGATTGTTAGTAAAGAGGTCAGACATTTTACAGAAAGAGTGTTTGAGTTTGATGAGATTGTACAAGCCCACAAGGTCATGGAGACCAACAAAACAATGGGTAAATTGATTGTAAAAACTGACTAGTTGTATAAAATACATGATGATGTCACGTTGGATTATCGCGACTCAGGGGCACGGTTGACTCAGGGTCAGTTTGGACTATTCAGGGGCACGGCTGTCTGACATCTGCAGGTACCAGATCGTATTATGATAATACTTGAAAGGTGGTAGGTACAATGCGACCAGATATACAGAAACTACAGAAACTACAGTGTAAGTAAGTGGAAAGGAAGTGATATGGAAGTGGTAAGGGAGTGGTAACTAAGTGGTAGGTAGTGGTAACTAAGTACGAGTCGCAAATCAGTCCTACATCAGTCCTAAATCACGCAGCACCCCAGTCACTCCCTGTCAGTGCAAATCAGCCAAATCGTAAACAATGTGGTCGCAATACCGCTAAACCCTGGTCAAATCATATCCTCATCATTAATACAACTATAGCTGATTCTTGGTGGTCGCCACTATCTATCACGACATTGGGGAATGTCCGCGGAGACGACCTGTTTGTTGAGACCTGTTGAACTATCTATCTGGTCGCTCTATCGAGGATATTGCACTATTGTTCCTCTCTCGTGCCCTAATATATCGATGACCTATTCTATTAACGGAAATCACAGTCTTCAAACGCACAACAAAATCAGCAGGCTAACTGTATTTACAAGTAAACCCTATTCCAGGACATCCAGGGGACAGGGCTCAAGGGGTAGGGCCAAGAGGTGAGACCAACGGAGCCAAGAACCGGATTATTCTCGCTTGACCGAATCCCAATCAAGTCATCCGTTTCTTGGTTGTTAACCGGTCGTTCTACCTGTCTCAAAACTACGTTACCACCCTAGCAATTATTACCACCTTTGCCTCACTACCATAGCACGTCAGCCCCGCCTGCTCCGCCCTAGACCTGTCTACCAGTACTTTGTCAATCACTACCTCTAGAACCATCATTTACTACTGCTAAAGTTCTATATCACCACCATCACCACCAGTGCTGCTGCTCTATAAACACAACAAATGTTGGCAGTCAGAGCACATTAAGTTTACAAAGAAGCGACGCAACAACACAAGAGGCACATCACCTCATATATTGTGACCCATCGGACGAACCCAGGCGCTTTCGCCTCCTCTTCGCTCCGAACACAGCTACACCACCAACATTGACAGCTTAAGGCGTAACAGCATAAGAATAGCTCACACTTGCGTTTTATTGGCCACTTGTACTTGTACCAAATGATCATCCCGGATCCATCTGGACATCTTTCTGGAGGACCAAACGGATCGCTCGAGCTGGCGAATGATATTTATATGGATTATGATTACGAGAATAACGAAAATGGAAATGGAAATGGAAATGCAAATGCAAATGAAAATGAAAATGGAATTAGAAATGGAAACTCCAATGTGTCTGAGGACATGGATGATATCTATCCCACCGAAATTGCTGCAGTAATGAGGCAACAGCCATCAGCTGGTGACTTTGATATTCCTGTTTTCGACTTTGATCTGGCAAAGAACAACTTGCAGCCACATACTCAACAGCCGCTAGACGATAATGATATACTTGCTAGGGGCACTGATGTGGATCAAATGATGGACTATCTGGAATTTGGAGAGGGCAATTATTCGGGATCTTCTTCTTCAATATCATTGAATGGTGAAAATAGTTCTAGGTCTACTTTTCCAAATATTGACCTTGCTGGAATGAGTCCCACTTCCACTCCACTCCGGACAGATGCCACCACCATCAAGAAAGAAACAACTCCAAACTCATATACTAACATTCCTCGAAGTGCATATCATTCTCCATCATCACGAACCGCGCCTGTACCAGTACAGGAACAACAAATCTATAATCAATCATATCGAGATGCTCAAATGCAGCTTTCAAAATTAGCATTTGGTAAGCAATCCGTCACCAATGCATCAGCAGCCAAAAAAGAACAGGAACAAGAACAAGGACAAGGGTCATTGTCGTCGACCAAAGAGCTGATATCGGAAATCCTCGCTCATCCCGACATATTTGATTCGTACAAATACAAAATGTACGTTGCCGATATCCCGTCGCGGTCTCGAGTGGAAACTCAGATCAAGTGTAGATTAATATTCTCGCCCATTCCAGACGAGCATTTGCTACATTTACCATCAGATACAATGGCACGGCCGAGATTCCAGCTGAAAGACAAATATGTTCCTCAGTCAAATACCCTAGATCTAGAGATTGATGTAGTGGCCCAGAACGCGCCAGATAAACCGCTTTTCATGTGTCCAAAATGTATCAGTCGAGAAATGAAGCGTGCATTTCGCAAAAAGAGTCTCGATCCAAACGAAGAGTATCACTGGAAACCAGATCAAAAAAGACGTATAGTAATATTCAACTGCAGAGAGCTCGTGGCGTTTCCTTTACCAAAAGAATGTGATACGGGCGATGGTCTCATTGTACAAGGCAAAGAAATAGTTCTTCCTTTACGACTAGGATGTTATTGTCGACATCATGGAGCTAGACAGGGTTATAAGTGAGTACAAGGGGCATGCCGGCAATGTTCTTGTCAACTAACTGGTTTATTTCTAGAATAATACTTACGGCAAAAGATCATAGGGGTAATATTGTGGCCAGAACCATCACAAATACAATTACAATTACAGATGATCATAAAGATCTACGGACAGTAACAAATGAAGAGATCAGTGATAGGAATAACAGTAATAATAATAGTTTTGTAGGAGTTTCAGGCTTGGGTCAAAAACAACACCCTTCTTCTATTCCACCTTCGCCAATTTCTATGGAAGAGTCTTCCGAGGCCAATACAGACTTTTCTTCGTCGTCGTCGAAAAGGAGAAGAGAGAGTAGCTGGGCTGGTAGCATTCGAACCAATAGCAGTACGAATATCGCTAATAATAGTTTTCCAATGGCCATGTCACCATTACAACAGCAAACTTCTCAGTCCCGTTTGTCTTTTCCCGTCAATGCCAACTATTCTCGTAAATCTTCCGGTCATATTGATGTAATGTCACCCGGCTCGTCTGATAACTTATCGCCAGCAATTAATATGACAAAATATACTCCGACAGTTTCCCGCAATGGCTCATTCAGTGGAATTACCGATGCAAATACTCCTCAGATTCAACGAATTATCCCATCTCAAGGCTCAATACGTGGCGGAATCGAAGTAACACTCCTTGGGTCTGGCTTTTATAACGGGCTTGTAACCAAGTTTGGCGATGTCGCGGCTATGGCTACTCAGTGTTGGAGTGATTCTACTATTGTGGCTCATTTACCTCCTGCTTTAACTGCAGGACCTGTGATAGTCAGTTTTGAAAGCATCTCTAGATCCCAACCTCAGATCTTTACGTATATCGATGACACGGATTCACAGCTTATCGAACTGGCACTACAGGTGGTAGGATTGAAAATGAACGGGAAACTGGAAGATGCCAAGAACATTGCCATGAGAATTGTTGGAAGCAGTAACAAAGACAATGGTAATAATGGAAACAACAACAACAGCAACAACAATATAGGTGGTAGCAATCTCAACTCCGGGACAGCTGCTGATCATGAGAAAATCATTCTTCGCTGTATAGACCTGATCAAAATGAACACGGGCAAAATCCCCGATTGGCAGCTTCGAAATAGTGAAGGACAAACTATGATGCATTTGGCAGCGTCTCTAGGGTTCTACAAAGTTGTGTCTGCTCTAATTTCACAAGGCGCAAGAACAGATCAGCATGATATTAATGGAATGACCCCATTACATTTCGCAGCTCTACGAGGACGGCGATCGATTGTTCGTAAACTACTTCGATGTCGTGCCGACCCATTTATTCGAGCGATCAATGGAAAATCGGTAATTGATATTGCACATGATTCGGTGGTTGATGAATTGCCCATTGGGTTAACTCATAGACAGTATAATGAATTTTCTCGTACCCGTAGAACCAGTTCGACCAGTACCTTTGCATCGTTTAGGAGTAATAACAACAATAGCAGCCATAGAACGAATCGTACTGCTTCATCCAGCTCGATTTATAGACGCGGGTATGATGAAAGTGAATATGATGACAAGGAAGATGAAAGTATTAGGAAACATTACAGTAACGAAGAGGAAGAAGAAGATAGTAGCGAATTCGATGACGGCGATCTTAGAATGGGAGACGTACGAGACGCGTTATTACGGCATCGCCGAAAAACGTCGTCTGTATCTTTGAATGGCAATGTCATTGAGGATCAGGAGGGGCGGCATGGTGGTCCAGACACTGATAATGAAGATACTATTGTAGCCAATGTTGCACATCATCATCAAAACGAGTTCTGGAATAACCCTCGTGATCGACTGAATAATACCGCCGAGAACATCTCGCTATATCTTCAGCAGCTGACGGAAACGGCTCGCAATCGCATGAAGCCATGGGACCGCCCCAACTGGGACGAATTCATGAATTATCTGTATAGAAAGTCGGGTGCGCGTGAGAGGTCTCGAGAGGGAACCAGCAGTAGCAGAGATTACAACTCCACTGCAAGCGATAGTGATGCCACAGTGTCGAATAATAACAATAATCGGTCGTCAAGGCATTCTCGAGATTTGCATCAGAAGAATTTATTACGGATATGGCAGTTTCTGACCCAGAGTGCTGAGCATCAACAACAACAGCAGCAACAGCCTGTTCATGGTGCTCCTCCTAGTTATGAGGAGATATTCCCCAATAATGTGGCCAGTGCATCTAACGCATCAACTTCTGTAGACGAGAAGGAGCCCAATGTTGAACAGCACCAGCACCAGCAGCCACCTGCTGATGATGAGAGTGTCGTTCCTACCGATATGGCCGAGGAATACGAGCAACAGTTCATTCGCACTTGGATCAACAACAAAAAGAATCTCCAGAACGACCGGCGTCTGTTCTTTTTCTGGATCCCCGTGCTTGTCGTCGCCGTGTCGCTGGTCATTCTTAGACTCTCTGGTGCCACTCCTGAAGTGTATACCAATCTCATCTGGACAAGCAAACCTGCCAGCACCAACCGGGCCATCAAATTCTTTGCGCGACCCCTCCCCGAATCCTCATTCTCATCCCCACGTCCCACTACCTCATTTCTGCCCCTGATTGACATTCCGCTCCCTCAAACTGCCTCCGCTGAGCCGTTTATGTGTGAGCTCGACCGGCCCCAGCTGCTCCTGTAGCTTAGCTGTTTAATTTATTCTGTACTCTGTTCGCACTTGCGCCCCTGGTCCTGCCTCCGGCGGCTGGGCGCTGCCCAGACCCGTGGCTCGCTTCGCTCGGGCTTGGACTCTCGAGCCTAACCAACGCTCACTACTTCTCCACGAAGTGGAGCTACGGGTCTGGGCAGCGCCCAGCCGCCGGAGGCATGTCCAGCGCCCAGACTCGTGGCTCGCTTCGCTCGGGCTTGGACTCTCGAGCCCAACCAACGCTCACTACTTCTCCACGAAGTGGAGCAACGGGTCTGGGCAGAGCCCAGCCGCCGGAGGCAGGACCAAGGCCCCAGGGCCATCGCGAAGCCCCGGGGAGCATAGGCAGAGGGCGCGTGGGGGGTCTTTTGGAGCATCTGACTTTTCGGGGAGTGTCGGCAGGCCGGGTCTGGGGTGGTCCCGAGAGTGTGCGGTAGGGTTGGTTGGACGGTCGGCTCTCGGTGCCCGTCATATGTGGCGCGTCAGTGGCGTGCTTGATTGTCGTGGTTTTGTCGAGTGTAGTGGTGCTATTGGTCAGTGGTCCATGTTCGGATTGCACTTGGTTCCCCGCGATATGAGGAGCACCTCGTTTGCATGTTCATGTAGGGTCGTGGTGGAGTCGTTGCATGAGAGGGGTCTGTATGCAAGCAGAGTTTATATAGTTTACCCGTTATTCCGCGACGGCCATGTAGTAGTGGGGTGGACGAAGACGAAAAAGATGATAAGAACGACGACCACGAATAAGACGAAGATGTCGAAACGAGCACGATCATAGATATTATTCCTTGTATATCTGTTTTGCTGCTTCTTCAACCGACCATGTTCGTCCTCCGTCCATAATCCTCAATGCCTTCAATCCAAGCTTCTGTTAGTGCTTGAAGGGGGTGGTTCCCTAAGGTGCATGATCTTATGTATATATGCTTGAAAAAGAAAACAATCATACAATATTAGTAGATGAGATGATGGTCCGTTTCCGTATTCCCCAGGACCTGTTCGACAGGAACCCCAAGCTGAATATCATTTTGTTGTTTCAAACTGTATAGCTGCAGAGTGGGGTACCCACTAAGTCACGTCACATCATTCGAGGAGTCGAGTGAAATATAAAAAGGATCGATATTCTTCAGTTGTTTGTAAAGTTTAGACAGGTTTTTGTGTTGAATAATTTCAAAAATGCGTTTGACTACTACTGTCGTTGGTAGTCTGAGTCTGGCGAACTCATTTGTTTGGGCTTCGACATCTCCAGAAGAATCGGTTTTATCTACACATGAAACGTCGTCGTCGTCATCACCATTAAATTGGGCCTCGAGTCCTCCATATTATCCATCTCCGTTTGCCCAGCGAGCAGTCGACAAAGAATGGGCCGCTGCGTTTGCCAAAGCCGAGGAATTTGTCGCTCAATTGACATTGGCTGAAAAAGTCAACATCACTTCTGGCATTGGTTGGATGATGGGCCCCTGTCTAGGTAATACTGGTGATATTCCAAGATTGAATTTTAGTGGCTTTTGTTTACAAGATGGACCTCTTGGAATTCGTAGTACGGACTATAATAGTGCGTTCCCAGCTGCTCTTACTGCTGGATCCTCTTTCAATAAAGATCTTCTCTATGAACGTGCAAAGGCTCTCGCGCTTGAACATAAACATAAAGGTGTAGACATCCTATTGGGCCCAGTAGCTGGTCCTTTAGGTCGTCAAGCTGCTGGTGGCCGCAATTGGGAAGGATTCGGAGCCGATTCCTACTTTTCAGGTATTGCTTGTGGTATCACTGTCAAAGGAATCCAAGATCAAGGCATTATTGCAAATGCTAAGCATTTTATTGCCAATGAACAAGAACATTTCCGGCAATATTCCGAATGGTATCATCATTGGGGACATAAAGACATGACATCAATTCTCAGTTCCAACATTGATGATAGAACTCTTCACGAGGTATATGCCTGGCCATTTGCTGATATGGTAAAGGCAGGAGTGGGATCTGTCATGTGCTCATACAACAAAGTCAATAATTCTCAAGCCTGCCAAAACTCATATTTGTTAAACAACGTTTTAAAAGAACAATTGGGGTTCCCGGGCTTTGTAATGAGTGACTGGGGTGCTTTCCATAGCGGGGTTGCTACTGTTCTATCTGGTGGCGATATGAATATGCCTGGTGGAAACATCACTCCTGTCCCACCAGAGGGACCTGCTTACTTTAGTACAAACTTGACCTTGTCTGTTTTGAATGGAACCGTGCCTAATTGGAGATTAGATGATATGGCTGTCCGTGTTATGGCTGCTTATTATAGAGTCAATCTTGAAGACACTAGAAAAGAGGTCGGAGGTCCCAGTTTCTCGTCGTGGACTTTGGATGACACTGATCATCTCTACAATGGAGAAGGACCAATTGAAGTTGTAAATAAACATGTTAATGTTCGAACCGAATTCTCGGACAAAATTGCTGAGCAATTGGCTGTCGAAGGTATCGTGCTCCTTAAAAACGTGCATCAGGCTCTACCTCTTAAAATCAATCCTGCTATCCGTGATTTGGGCTTTACTGGAAAGGCTCTTCGTAGAATTGGTGTTCTTGGTGTTGCTGCTGGTGCTCACCCTAACGGACCCAATTGCCAGGATGACATGGCCTGTAGCGATGGAGGTGTTATGGCTTCAGGCTGGGGTTCTGGAGCTGTCAAGTTCCCCTTTTTATACACTCCAATTGAAGGTATCAATGCTAGAGCCATTCCAGCCGGAATCGCTGTAGACTCGGAAACAAGAAACAATGAAGCTGAGTGCTATTGGGATGAGTTTGACCGAATTGCCAGTAATTCGGACGTGGTAGTTATTGTCGGCGGCGCTTCAGGTGGTGAGTCCTTTTTGGAGGTCGATGGCAACTTTGGAGATCGTAAGAATGTTTCTCTTTGGTATGGAGCTGATGCACAAATTAAAAGGGCAGCCAAACTGAATTCTAATGTTGTGGTGGTCATCAATGCTGTAGGCGCGGTGGACCTTGAACAATGGGTAGATCACCCCAATGTTACTGCGGTTTTGTTTTCAGGCCCTCAAGGAGAGTTTGCAGGTGAAGCTACTGCTCAAGTTTTGTTTGGTGAAGTCAACCCATCTGGTAGACTTCCGTTCACTATTGCCAAGGATGAAAATGATTATATTCCTATTCTTGATAAGTTGACTCCCGAGGACCATGGTGCACCACAAGATAACTTTGATGAAGGTCTTTATGTCGATTACAAGTACTTTGATCATTTTGGTATTGAACCTCGTTATGAGTTTGGTTATGGTTTATCATATTCCAATTGGTCTTTTTCCAAGCTGTCTGTTAAGCTTGCTGGTAGTAGCACTCCTAGTGAACACTTACCAAGTCCACCTGCACTTGCTCCTGTTCCACAATACAATGAGGCGATTCCTTCTCCTGAGGAACTGGTTTATCCCAAGGATTTCCCAAGATATCACAACTTTTTGTATCCATATATTGACAATGTTTCTCAAGTGGCTACTGGAGAATACCCATATCCTGAGGGATACTCAACTGAGCACCCTGAAACTGCCTCTCTTGCAGGTGGTGCTCCCGGAGGCAACCCAGCTTTGTGGGAGATAGCTTACCAAGTCAAGGCTACTGTTAAGAATACTGGATCTGTTGGTGGAGCATATGTTGCTCAGTTATATCTGGGTCTTCCTCAAACCGACGAGTTTCCTAGTCCTGTTCGTCAATTACGTGGATTCGAAAAAGTTTCTCTTCAGCCTGGCAAGTCAACAGTTGTCAACTTTGATTTGCTTGTTCGTGATTTGACTGTTTGGGACACTGTTTCTCAGTCCTGGGTCGTCCAACGTGGTACTTATACAGTCTATGTAGGATCTAGCAGTAGGGATCTTCCTCTTAAGACCACTTTTACTATTTAGACGACAATTTAGTAAAGAATAAAAATATTTATAGGCTCTCTCTCATTCCGAAAAAATAAATAGATACATGCTTAGTTTGCCCAAACATCAGCAAGAGATTTACCCTTTGTTTCTGGAACAAACTTATAAACAAATACAAACGCAGCTGTTCCAGTGGCAGTGAAGATATAAAACACGTAGTCGCCGAATTGGGTCTTCAAAATCGGGAATAGAAATCCCACAAAAAATGATGCTGTCCAATTGGCAGTGGTCCCAATACTTTGGGCAATTCCAACTATAGAGTGGGGAGTCATTTCAGAAATGATCAGGAATGGAATAGGACCCAAGCCAATGGCAAAGGAAACGACAAACGCAGTGGCAGCGGTCGAAGCTAGAACAGGCATATCACCAATCATGGATCTTGCCAATACTGCTGAAGACAATGTCATGCCGAGAATCGAAGTCAATAACAGTGGTCTACGACCGAATTTGTCAACAAAAGGCGATACGGCAGCTGTTACAGCAAGGTTTAAGATTGAGATCATGACATTAACAAGCCCAGAATAACGAGGAAGTGTAGTGGCCAGAACAGATACTCCATAAAAGATGATACTATTGACACCACAAATCTGCTGGCTGACCATTACACCAACAACTGCAATAAAGATATTTCTAAATTTGGTTGACGTACAGAATTCCAGCGCAGTAACCGGCTTCCCAGGCGAAGAAGAAGACGAGGATGAGGTGGCTACCACAGGACCACTGGGAGTGGGGGCTGTTGACCCAGGTAACAGAAGAGAGTTTTCTTCATCGCCATGATATGTAGAAGGCGTATTACTACCTGAAGCATTATTATTATCATTATCATGGACTTTCCACTTTGATACTTCTTCATCAATATCAGAGTTGTCTCCTCTGAGGACTTTTAATGAGTGGAGGGCCTCAGGAGTCATGCCTTTCAAGGCTAGCCATTTGGGTGATTCAACACATAATGGCAACAAAGCAGCGTTGACAATGGCAATTATAGTTCCACTAAACATAATTCTTCGCCAGGTGGTTTCAGTAGATAAGAAAAGTCCTAATAACTGAGCAATTAGAATGCCTACATTGACCGAGATCTGATTGATGGTTCCTAAAGCCCCACGAATGGAAACTGGACTGATCTCGTTTAAATATAAAGGAGTAATAACAATTGCTGAGCCAGCTCCAAGTCCTGCAATCAATCGGCCAATACACATAGTCCACACTGTCTGAGAATAAGAGATGGTAGTTGACCCAATGACGAATAGTAAACAATTGGCAAACGCTACTCTTCTACGGCCAAGACTATCGGCCACTGACCCTGCTACTGACGCACTGAGAAACCCACCAATTGAGTAGATGCCATTTACGAGCCCTATATCTTTAGACGACATTGGAATACAGTCGTATAATGCATCCACTGGTCGGTCATTTCCAGCTGGTCCACAAGTGACGATATCTTGAGGAGAATTCAATTCTGCCAGGTGAAAGCCATACTGCATTGCACCGATAGCAGCAATACCTGCTGTTATCAACAATCTCGAAGTGGCAGCTGAGCGAGACATGAATAAATTGATTGTCAATTGGTTAATGTAATCAATCTGTCAAATAAACAAATAAACCAAGCCGACAAACAGATTGACTGAATTCTATGCCAACTATCGTTGTCTGCTTAGGATATTTCATATGCGTGTTTATATAGAGTTATCTGTACGGCAGATGCATCTCCAAATCCTTGACTCAGATCAATCAATATTCAGCAGGCAGAAATCTAGATTGATATATATATATCGTCATATCAATTGTTACAGTCATTTATTAGTGAAATGCCTAGCATAAAAACACCTGAAGAGGTGGAAACCATTTCACCGGCGCCGGCAGAAAGCGAGAGGAAAACAATATCTAGAGAATTGGCTTTGCTAGCAGCGAATAACAAATATGAAAGACTAGGAATAGCTCCTGAGCTACGAATCGTGGGAGCCACTGCAACGTCTGGGTTATACGGGTTTATCAAAGGGTTCTATAATGGCTATAATCAGGCCTCATTACAATATTTGGCCGAGAATGCCCATCGACTACCAAGGACCAAAGGAGCGTGGTATTTCTACTACAAACGCAAAAACTATGTTGTTTTACAGGCTTCAATAATCCAGTCGGTCAAATCAGGCACCAAGTTTGCAAGTGCAGGTCTGCTATATTTCGGTGTTGAGGCGTATCTGGATCATGTTCGCCATACAATCGACTTTGCATCTACAGTAGTGTCATCCGGAGTTGTAGGAGTTGCATATGGTTTATTCAATCAATTGGGCAAAAGGCAAATATTCCGATCTACAAAATCATTCATGGCATTTGGCACCGTTATTGGCATAGCTCAGGATGGTATGAGATTTATCAGAGGCAATGATGTATGGTATCTCCGTCCATTAAGGAGGTCTGGTACGGCCACCACCAATTAATAGCATAAGAATCGGACCAACGAGAACAGCGGGTTGCCAGAGGCAGACCAAGCTCGGGGATTCCCAAGTTTTCACGTTGCGAGAAAAAAAAATTTAAATACATTTGTATATGGTACATGTCTCTATTGAGGTATTAGACCCTCTTCATTATCGTACTTGATTGCTAGCTGAACGGTGCGGGTGAGAATATCCACTTCTTCAATAGTAAGACTGCGGATTTCAGAGTCTATCATACAGCTCAAATCCTCTACCTTTCTGCCCTTGTTCCATTCACCGTCCATCATCCAATGAGTGGGGATATCGAAATCCACGGCGCTGACACGTTTATTTTTCAAGAGGCTTCCATTATACCATAGAAGTTTGTCTTCATCATCGACGTGAGCAATGGTGAACCCGCATACTTTTTTGGTTGGTTTTTCTTTTTTTTCTTTCATGCTCTCCTTGTCGTTCTTGTCGTTCTTGTCGTTCTCCTTCACGTTCTCCTTGTCTGAGACCGCTCGCTTAGCTTTAGGTTGGTCGGCTTTGACATCCTGAGAAGTACTTTCATCCAATTTTTTCTGTTCTTCTGGCTTTTCTCCTTCCTTTGGTTTCACTTCCTCCTCTTCCTTTGGTTTCACCTCTTCCGTTTCCTTTGGTTTCGCTAGCTCCGTTTCCTTAGGTTTCGCCTCCTCCGTTTCCTTAGGTTTCGCCTCTTCCGTTTCCTTAGGTTTCGCCTCTTCCGTTTCTTTCGGTTTCGCTACCTCCGTTTCCTTTGGTTTCGCTACCTCCGTTTCCTTTGGTTTCGCTACCTCCGTTTCTTTCGGTTTCGCCTCTTTCGTTTCCTTAGGCTTCGCCTCTTCCGTTTCTTTCGGTTTCGCTACCTCCGTTTCCTTTGGTTTCGCTACCTCCGCTTCTTTCGGTTTCGCCTCTTCCGTTTCCTTTGGAGTTGCCTCCGTTTCCTTTGGTGCTGCCTCCGTTTCCTCGGCTTTCGCTTCCTCTGTCTTTTCCCCCTTCTCTTTCTCCTCCTTCAACTTCTGCTCTTCTAGCTCATTTGCCTTTTCCTGCTCCTTCTGCTCCTTCTGCTCTTTGGCCTCTGCTTCCTCCTTCAGCTTCGCCTGCTCCGCCTCCTTTGCTTTGTCCTGCTCTTTCAGTTTTTCTTCCTCCAGTTTTTTGGCCTTTTCCTTCTCCTGCTCCTCCTTTTCCTTTTTCGCTTTCTCCTCCTTTTCCTTCTCTTCCTGCTTTGCTTTCTCAGCTTCCTTGTCTTTATCGGCAGTTCCTTTTCCATCACTTCCAAGCTTGGTCTCTGGTTCCTTGTCGTAATCCAGTAGCTGGCCAATGGCAGATCCATAGTGGGACTCAAAAGCATAAGTGGTATTGGTCAACTCGAAACCAAACCACCAGCTTTCTTTATCTCCATGGGTCAGTTTATAAGTGGCCTCTTTTCGGACATTGCCTGAATTCTGCCAACATACGTGCAATAATCCCATGAAAACGGATAGTTTCGATTTATCGAGGACAATAACTCCGGAATCGGCTTCTTCTGCGTATTTTTCGCTCCACACTAATGATCCATTGAGTGCTTTACTAGGAGTATTTTTAGACATTTGCTTACGCCACCACTCATGTCGCTCCTTGAAAGAATTCTGCCATAGTAACCTGTCATGAAAGAACAAGGCTCCAGTTTCTACATAGCCCTTTTGAGTGAAAAACACTTCGGGGGGCTGTAAAAGTACCACATCGGCATCTAATATCAAAGTTTGTTCATATTGTGTTGCCAAAGCACAAAACGATTTAATGGCCCATCGGCCATCTTTTAAAGACATTGATTTATCATTCAACACAAAAGTGACGTCAAGAAACTCCACGTTGGGTACCAATGCCAGAAATACCTCCCGAAATGCATATGGCAAGTCCTTTTCGCCGGCATATGCGATTTGAATTGGTAAGGTACAATGATGTATTTCGCGAATGGCAGTGGCAAGATGAATAGCATACCGGAACGTATCAGTACCAGTGGGGATAACTATTCCTTTTGATCCAGGAATATATGAGTTTCTTATATCAGTCATTGGAGTTGTATCGTTGATGCGTGATGGTTGAGGATTAGTGATAAAAGGGAACATGGATTTGGCGACTTTTTCAACGACATCTTCAAGAAATTCTTGGTCGTTGAACGTTTCAGATAATTCGAACCATTCTTTTAAAAGTTGAGTTCGCTTGCCGAGTTCACCAAAATGATCGCGATATTTAGGTCCAGCTAAAGGATAATCGATGAAATATTGCGCTACGGGTTGAATGGACGATTTGACTGAAGTAGACAACTGCAGATCCGATGTCGCTTTCGCGTCTGAATTGCTCCAATAAAGACCCGGTCGCAGAGGCCCAAGATGGTTATTGTAGTCTGCATTTGGTGTGAAGTAGAGATAGTATAAAATGGCTGTCACAAGAGCTGTAGGGAGAATTGTAGAGAAGAATTTTTTTCTCTTTGGTTGATAGAATCCGTACATTTTGAGTGGTGAGTGAAATGAATAAATAAAGTCGGAATAAATAATCGGCAATCTATACGAGTTAAATAGTACTAATGAAGGAGCCAAAAATTGCAAGATCGAAAAACTGGAATGCCATCAGATAAGCAAACAACCGACGGTGGAACTACAATTTGTAATAATGTTTAAAGTACAGTATTTTGACCGGTTAAGTTGTATCGGAACAAAGTGCAGTATTTTTTGACAAGTTAAACTCTGTCGGAACAACCGTAAGTATATATATTACCTGCTGCATCACAGCTATGCTTCTGCCCAGCTCTAAGCCTCTGGCCCATTAAACAGGCTGTGGTCGTGTGAACCTTTTGTATGCGCGACCTCTCCACAAGTCGACCAACCAGACTCGGTGCTTTCTCGTTCTGGCTAAAACTTCAAAAGCATATATTCAGCAGAGGTGTCGCCAGGGACCTTCATTCCACCACTTTTAGTTAGATGATAAGTGAATAAAAATAGAAAGAGCTGCTTTTGTTCAATGTCGCGATTCAGCCCACTCCTTGCAGACCTCATGCACCGCCTGAGAAGTGCACCATCATTCTTAGTACCGATCGTCTGGATCTCCATGCGGGCTCTCCAAACGGTAAGAGCTAATCTCGCGGTGAGAAAGCAACAGAGGAGTGAATCGAAGGGAGGGAGGGAGGCGTCGTCCTACCTGGAGATCTGGAGCGTCTGAAGCGTTTGAAGCGGTCTGGTGGGACCTAAGATTGGATAGTGGAGGCAGAAGTGGAGCTGGAGGTCAAGGCGGACGAGATGGCGATGCGATGGCGATGAGATGGCGATGGCGATACGAAGAGGCCCCTTTCCAGAACTTAAAGCTGTTCTTCTTCTGCCGTAGTACCAGAACTTAAAGCTGGTCCTCTTCTGCCACAGGTACTACGGCAGCAGATGAACAAGTGATTGACTGCAACACAAAACCACCTCTCACTGCTACGACTTTGCAACCAACCAGACGCTGCTCTGTATATCAATGCAGCATAGAACAGGCCGACTATCTAAGATCGGATAGGCTTTTATCGTGGTAGAGAACAAACAGCCAGCCATAAAAATTCCAGTCTCTCCCAACCTGCGCACTTATCTTTTTACGAATGCACTAAGTAGACGGTCCAGGTTCATTCCTTTACAGACAGACTCTTGTTAGAGCAGGCGGATCTACACATAATATCTGTACACCGCTGCTTTTGTATAGTGGTCTCGCGACCTATCTGTGTCTATAATTGACAGTTATTGGGTTGTTCAAACTGCACAGTTCCAAGCTTAGATGGTGACGCCCCGACCGGTACCGTACACCCAGGCTCTTTAGTTCGCGCTTGAACTGTGGAAGAGCTGGTATGATAATTAGCATCTGCATTTGAGTTTGCGTTCACGATCGCCAAGCGGGTCTGAACCTTAAACCACTGACGGTTACAAAGTGGACCGATAACAATCTTATCTGAAAACCACAAACCAGCACTCGTCTCCACCCCCTCCGCGAAGCGGAGCAAACGGGTCTGGGCAGCGCCCAGCCGCCGGAGGCAGAGCCCGCCGGAAACCAAAAAAAAAAAAAAAAAAAGATGCTCCGCAACTGGGAATCGAACCCAGATCTCCCGCGTGACAGGCGGAGATTCTAGCCATTAAACTATTGCGGACTTGGGTGGATATCTGCACCCTCCAAAGCATGTGAGACTGTCGCCGGGCGCCGCAGCGCGCGCGGCAGGGACGGCGTGGCGAGGAGGGGGTGGGGGCACCTCCGGTGGCCGGGCGCTGCCCGGACCCGGTGCGCTCGCTTCGCGAGCGTGCTGGGAGCGTATTGGTGGTCATTGGCGGTGTAGTGAGGTTCTGGAGGGACCGTTGGGTGGTCTAGGTTGGCGGATTGTAGCGAAAAACATGGGATAGGGGGTTCTGTAATCCCCCTCATCTCCTCCTAGTCAATACGGCCTATACCGACTGATCATATGGATTCAGATAGATAACAAATGATGGGCAGGTACCTCCGGTGGCCGGGCGCTGCCCGGACCCGGTGCGCTCGCTTCGCGAGCGTGCTTGGAGCACATTGGTGCTAAGCAGAAACGATAGATAGATGGGTCGTCATAGGTTTTCCCCATATTATCGTGAGAGAACTCGCTTCCCTATGACACTTTCAAAAAGTGGAAATCCGACCCTGCCTAATCCATTATCTGGTGGCACATGCTAAATCCGTCTTTTTATGTATTGTCTTAATTGTTATATTATATAACTTTGTAGGACATGCTGAATCCGACTTTCTATGAATTGTCTTAATTGTTATATTATATAACTCTGTAGGACAGAGACGTTAACGGATTATCTATCTATCTATCAATCTAACGATAGAACTAACCTCAAAATGTTTAAACGCAAACTCATGGCACAATTTCTCATGTTGGACCATTTTAATAAGCCAGAATCGATCTATCTAATTCTGGCAATAGCAAATGTTCACAGTTAGTATCGAAGCCAACAAGAAAATGTCCCAACAACAAATTGGAAAGGATAAAAAGGCGCCAGACAAAGATGCAAGACAGAGACGTTAATTGATTATCTATCTATCTATCTATCTATCTATCGAAGCCAACCTAGTCATACATCATCCTCATATTGATATTCATCTCAGATCTCATCATGGCTATCTTACACAAGAAACATAATGTGTAATGATATTTGTTAAACTACCAACTAGAATGTCCATTCATACAAGTTAGTGGACATCAAAGACATGTGTACCCCTGTCCCGGCGCAGGGTCCTACGCAGGGTCCATCGACACTGATTCTCCACCCTAACCCACGCTTATTTCCCTAATAGGCAATTAACAGTCACTTGTATCACCAAACAATTTTAATCTATGCCCTTCAACCATTCTCAGTATACTCGGACTGGCATATTACGACACTCAATTTCACCCTTCAACAACCAACATCAACGGTAGTCGACAATAATAATGGCAAAGGTTTCACAAGGTAGGTGAAAGAGAGACGATAGATGGAGATATACGGAGGCAATAGACAAGACGAAACGACGAGCGACAAAACTGACTAGATCATATGTCAGAAAGATTCACATTTGCTTATTGTCCGTCTATTATGCTCTATTATGCTCACTATTCTCGATACTAACTAAATAGACGTCTCTTCTTCGCGCAGAAAGTCTCGCAAGGCCCACTTCGACGCTCCTTCGTCGGTCAGACGTGTTATCATGTCTGCTCCTCTTTCCAAGGAGCTCCGTGAACAATACAAGGTCCGTTCTATCCCTATTGTCAAGGGTGACGAGGTCTTGGTGACCCGTGGTTCTGCCAAGGGCCGTGAGGGCAAGGTTGCTCAAGTTTACAGACTCCGATGGGCCGTTCAGATCGAAAAGCTCACCAGGGAAAAGGCTAACGCTGCCACTGTTCCTCTCAACATCAATGCTTCCAAGGTTGTCATCACCAAGCTGCACTTGAACAAAGACAGAAAGGCCATCCTCAAGAGAAAGGGTGGTGTTGATGTCGAGTAAACAATCTTCCGCAACCACAACCACAACCCAACCGTATCTGCTTGATGACCCCCCAACCCCCTTCTGCACAAGTATAAAAGTCTGATATACAACAGGTACAATTGTGTATATTTAATGAAGTTCATTGTACATGTCGATTGTAGAGTTGCGGGGCACGCCTCCGGCGGCTGGGCTCTGCCCAGACCCGTGGCTCGCTTCGCTCGAAGTGTGAGCGTCGGGTCGCCCAGTCCTAGTGACCCAGCAACGAGCGAAGCGAGCTACGGGTCTGGGCAGAGCCCAGGAGATTATGTTTATATAGGGGTTCCTAGTGCGAATGCGCGTCTGGTTATTTCTCGGCATGCGGATCGCCAACATGTATCTGATCTTCCTTCACGACACAATGGGCCTTCTTACAATTCTTCGAAAGCAACGGCTAAAGGATAAAGAGATCCGGGTGCTGATGCTGTAAGTGTAGCCATGCGTGCATCGCACTTCCTCCTTACTGACGAACCCATACAGAGGGCTGGATAATGCAGGCAAGACCACCATAGTGGACTCGATCCTGGGCCGCAATGTCCAGGAAGTGAGCCCGACGCTGGGCTTTAATATATCCACCGTCGAATTCAGAGGGTAAGAAAAGAGGGGCCCGTTCTTTCTGGGCGCTGGCCAGACCCGTGGCTCGCTTCGCTCGGGCGTGGAGTTTCGGGCCCAGAGTCTCCACGAAGTGGAGCAACGGGTCTGGGCAGCGCCCAGCCGCCGGAGGCGTTGCTCCCCAACGCACCGTCGTCTAACAGGCCTAGGTACAAGCTCAACGTGTGGGACGTCGGGGGCCAGGCAAGCCTGCGTCCGTTCTGGAGAAACTACTTTGAGAAGACAGACTTTCTGATATGGGTGGTGGATGTGTCGGCATTGGATAGACTGGACGATTGCCGGTCGGAGCTTCATAAGATTCTCGACGAGGACAGGCTGATAGGGGCAGGGCTGCTGATCTGGGTCAACAAGTTGGATGCGGTAGGAGGATCAGATGTTGATAAGCAGCTGCTTATTCATAAAGTGGAAAAGGCGTTAGACCTTGGATCCATTGATAGACATAATTGCAGAATTCTCGGCTGTAGTGCGTATAGTGGGTATAACATTACAAAGGGTCTTGAATGGGTGGTGGACGAGGTCAAGAGCCGTTTATATTTAATAGATTGATATGAGCTAGTTATTTTGGGTACATAGGAGATATGGAAGGAATATGGAAGTTGGATGGAATTTGGAATGAGCACAATTAAACGAAACAAGAGGATCTTAGACTTTTCGTATGGATGTATTTGATAAATTTCACAAGCTAAAGAACTTGATGAGATGGACTAGATGGAAAAGATAAGGGTTAGGCCATCTTCAGGGGGAATTTCCTATTCCGAACTACCAGTTAGATAACAGTCGATGGTGCACGAGCCATTTGAAGTTAAAATAGAGACGATATAGGTGAAATATATAATGATGACCACCCGTCAATGAAATAAACTTGTGCTAAGGAATGGATTCTGTCTTGATGTTATACAGTTAGGCAGTTGGAATGACGATATAGCCGCACTGCCTGAGGCATGCTTTTTGGATCTCGAATCTAGAGCAGGTGCCTATGGAGCTTAGCAGTCAGTCGATTGACTAGATAGAACATAATGAGTGGGTCGAATATGGATTATGACATGGATGATGAGGAGGATGATCTTTTTGAAGATGCTATAGAAGGGGATATGGACCAGGATCAGGATGAACCGGGTCAGGACCTGGAACCAGACCAAGACCAGGATCAGGATCAAGACTCTAGACAGGATATGGATCAATCTGCTGAACCAGATACTGAGGAACCAGATACTGCAGGGTCTATGATTGTTGATGAAGAAGATGAAGATGACAGGAGAAAAGTAAATGGTCATGATGAATCCAAAATAAACGGTAACGGAGAGCCAGATGACCAGGAACAGACAGAACATACAGCCACAGTCGAACCATTGGTTCCTTTAGATGGCTCTGGAGACGCCGTGGACGGGGCCGGGACCACTGACCAAGACCCTGAGCACTCTAACAATGTCTCGGACAACCACGACAATCCAGAAAACGACTTGGTCGTTGGCTTTGACGGCTCAAATCGATATAAAACATTCCGGGAAAAACATCCAATTGTGCCGTCCGAGGAACTTCTTCAATGCTCGTCATATGATATTGTCCCATATGTAGCAGCTATTCATGGCTGTGCGGTACACTGTCTGGCGTTTTCTTGGGGAATGAAGTATATGTTTACCGGCGGACAGGATGGGTTTATTAGAAAATATAACTTTATGGATTCCGTTAATGGCAAAGCTCCTTTGACAGTGGCACAACGACATCAATTTGTAGATAGTATCACCAAATCAGGAGCATTAACATCTTATTGGGAGAATGAGCAACCAGTATTTCAAAAGTCGGCCAAAGTAGGGTCGGATGGATTATATGAGCCAATAGTATCACCGGTTTATTCATTGGCTGTACAATCAGAAGCTCTATGGTTGTTGGCAGGATTGGAAAGTGGTGGAATCACTCTTCAGAGTGTCCGTCACAGTGAAGGACAAATCCATTATTATCTTGATAAGCATACTTCTGCTGTGTCATGCCTGAAGCTTGATGATTCAGAGACTGTGGCCTTGAGTGGTAGTTGGGATAAGACAGTGGTGGAATGGGATTTAAATACAGGCAATGCAATACATCAGTATGTTGGAGCTTCGGGACAAATCTCCAGTTTAGAATGGCAACCAAAAGGAGGTGCAATTGTGTCTGACTCGTTAATACACGAGGTGGACAGATTGAACAACCGAGGGAAATCCGCCGGTCCAGGTATTAGTGTCAAAATCAACTTGAAAAATGAGGATATTATAGAGGGTGATGGGGCAAGCGCTGATGGTAAAATAGGCGACGGTGAGGGCGACGACGATGAAGATGATCGAAAATCATTAGGATCTCTTTTTGGCGATGACGATGAGAATGAGAATGAGAATGAAAATGAAAATGAGAAAGAAAATGAGAATGATAATGAAAATGAGAATGAAAATCAAAATGAAAATGAGAATGTAACTCAAAATGCAGATTCTAGTGTGGTAGTCAAAAGTGAACAGGATGATAATATAAAAGGTATAGACAACGACAACAATGACCACACAGTCCCAACCACTGGTGGGATAGTCGATTCTGGATATACTAGATTCCTCACTTCGAGCATAGATGGAACAATAGATATTTGGGACCGGCGACAGCGTGACAAAGCTACTCATATCCCCGTACCAGAGGCAACTCCGCCTTGGTGTATGAGTGCATGTTGGTCTACAGATGGCAACTTGATTTTCGCAGGACGTCGTAATAGTACTGTGGATGAGTTTGATATTCGCAGTAGTTTAATAACTCCGTCGCGGACTTTCAAGTTCCCCAGTGTATCTGGAGCAGTGTCGTCTGTGACTGCTCTCCCTAACAACAGGCATATTCTCTGCGCATCGCATGATAATGTTCGTCTGTATGATTTGAAAATGTCGCAATCGAAAAAAAAGGTTCCTTTTTTCATTATTCCTGGCCATCATGGAGCAGTCATTTCAAACATGTATGTGGATCCAGGCTGTAACTACATGGTATCGGCCAGTGGCAGCAGAGGCTGGCAAGGTAACTCGACTGACGTGGCCCTGATATATGAGATCAGACCCTTGTAATTTAAATGACTCTATACGATGGCGTTAATGAGGTTGTGACTGATCTACGAAATCAGACCCTTGTAATTATTACTTGACTACGTATTTATGTGATTTAGAACTGAATTGATATTGCATCAATGACTCGGTCGGTGACTGATCTACAAAATAAGACCCCATAACTACTACTAATTAACTACTTTATTTAAAGGATTTAGAACTGAATTGATATTGCCTCAATCTCCATACGTTGGTGTCAAGTCTGTGACTGATCAACGGCCGATTAGATAACCCCTATCTATGACTGCTGCCGCACTCAACATGCATAAATGCAACAACGTAATGAGACATCAAGAGATGAGACGATATCCTGATCTTGACACCTGCTTACCTGATTACTGATTATTGATTACTGATTATTTGATACTTGATATTGATACTTGTAAGCGGTTGAAACAATTATAAACATTGATTCGATAGATGCCATATTTTCACCCGATCGCAATAGATGTCTCTAGATCATTGACATTAGAGTGTGATTATTTCTGAGTTGGGCCGATGGACCGGTGTCGATTGTTGTTTCGTCTATAGTGACAATGCCCCATGCTCGACATTCCAGAATGTCGTCTCCGCCGCCTTTGATTCACAAGAAAGTTCGTAGGAGGTCGAGCCTTTACTATTCGCAATCAGCAGACGATCTCGCAACCGCTGCTGCTGCTGCTGCTGCTACTACTACTACTACTACAGCTGGGAATGAAAACAGCGCGCCTACATTAAATACTCCTTTTCTTTCTTCACCTGTGGATTCCAAACGAGATGCTGTTCTGCCACTGTGCTCCAAATGCCGTAATAACGCATTATCACCCGAATCGGCGTCTGTCATTCTTCCTGCTACTCCTGATAGCTATTATAAACGTTTCCCAAGTACTCCAGACTTCAGTGATGGTAATGATAATGGTGATGACCATCGTCACACTCACGCTCACGCACATGCTCACTTTGATGAAACGGTGCTGGATCCGCACAGTAGCGTTACCAGTAGCGTTAGTAGTGATGCCTTTTTCAGACCTCGTAGGAAATCTTCACATAGAGAGCCTTTTGTTGGCTCATACGAAGAAAGTCTACTTTCAGGAAGAGTGGCAGCTGTGTCTTGCTCCCAGCCGGTACCTTTTCAAATAAGGATAGGAGTTCTCGGAAAGGCCAAATACACTGGACAATGTCCTCCCCATATTTCTACATCTTTTGATGCGGTCTTTTATGACTGGAAGAACTCGATTTTTGATAGCGGCGGTGGCAGTGGTGTACCAGAAGGCGCCGAAAGAGGGAGTCCATACGTCGGCACAGTCGATCTGAACCAAGTGTATAAACTGCGTCTTTCTTCAGCAAGTAAAAAGTTCCCTGGTTATAATATACCTAGACAGGGACAAATCCAAATTGTAGTGTCCAATTTACAGAAAACTGCTGTTCATTTTTTCTTGATTCCATACGATCTCCGTAAGATGCCATCTGGTACAAAGACGTTTATTAGACAAAAGATTTACGAATATCAGCCAAAGAAGCTCATCCATGCCATTCATTTACAAATAGCTTGTCCAAACAGAAACAGGCTATATTTATATGGCGATGTCAGGCTGGTGTTTCAGAATAGAGAAGTCATGTCCACTGGTGGTGGTGCGATACCTGTCAAGAGAAGAACCGAGACATTGAATGGCGAATTTGCAAGATGGACCGCAGCAGCAGCAGCAGCAGCAGCTCCTGCTAAGGTGCTAGATATAGACAACAATGGTCAAGCCAAATTGTGCGCTTGCTGTTCTGAAATCATTGAACCAGTCATCCTCTCATCGCCGATACAGGTCCAACCAAGCAAGGAGGCTCCTGATTCTCGACCGGGAATAACAAGAATAGTTTCTAGAGAGGAACTAGACAATCGAATGATGGAGGACATCAACGCTTCATTTAGATTATTGTGACATCATTAACAGAAAGTTCATTTAGTATGCATATATATAGGAAATAAATAAATAAAAAGGGTCAATTGCACTTTATGTCCTGGTAAAAAACCGATACAGATTAAACTGCACATCGTATTTATAACTCGAGGCAACAACACCCAACACGCCAATACAGATAGACAGTCCAAGCAGCGATCTGGGGATTATCAGTTTTCTGCGACCAAAAGGAATGACCATGTTTCCAACCCGGAGAGTAGAAGGCACTCCTGGAGCAGCAGCGGCAGCAGCAGCAGTACGGGACTTTTTGGCCAGGACTTTTTCAGCTGCTCTTTGTCGTTGTTTTTCCTGATTAGCCTTTTCTTGTACAAGTTTTTCTTGTTTGGCTTGTTCCTCACACTCGACAACCTGTAAATGAAGAAGTTTGCGGGTTTCTGCTTTGGAAAACGCCGGCTTTGTATTATCAGCTAGTATTTTAAGCACAGAATATTTGGATAGTTTGTTGTAGAGCTCTTTGAAATCAGATAATGGGTATTTTTCGGCCAGCTTTGAAGCAGGCTTTAATACCTGTTCAAACAAGTCGCCCCTGAAATCGTCGGCAATGTTTGTTAGAATGGAATGGATATTGTCCGGATCATTGGCAGCTTCTTTTAAAGTTGGTTTCTGACTGAGAATCAGCGCCACATACATATATATAGGCATGGCCATATTACGACTAGCAATGATATAATCGAAAACAACACATATTTCGTCAAAAGATCGTACGTGATGAGAAAAGAGCGTTAAAACTGCCGACAGTGCGTAATATGGAGGGTTGTCTCGAAGAATTTCACCTAAATAACCATCTTCTAGAGTGAGGATAACAGGAATGAAATCCAAATGAACAAGAGCAGGAGCTAATCCTGGAGTCATAAAATCACGAAGCATCTGTAGAGATAAGGCTTCTAATATCTGAGGAGCAAATGATAGATGGTGGCTATTTTCTTGAACAAGTAAAACCACCTGAGCAATATCATGATAGCCTTGAAAGTATGATAAATCTGGATTCTGTCCTAACACGGTACAGATTGTATTCAGAAGTTGCAATTGTAGTTCTTTTGGAGCATTTTTCGGATAAAACACAAACGATCGTTCCACGTCTAACTTTACCTGATCTTTATCTTTACAAGACGGTGTGTCGATATCTGAGGTGGACTCAAGCGACACTTGCACAGTGTCATTGTCGTCGTCGTCGTCGTCGTCGTCGTTATCGCTATCATGCCTCGTCGCACTCTGTTTCCACTCACTATACACACTGTCGTCGTAATTACTATTGCTAGTTGTTCTGTCATTCTTCAAACCTAACAAAACCGGCCATATCTTTCTTCTCAATCTGTTATTTACAAGCCCTTGTCTAGATTTCGCCAGTGTCTGGAGCAGTTCTAAATCATTCAGTTTGTATGCGGTTTGGATACTGGCCACTTTGAAATGATGCCTTGTAGCTGACAAGGGCTCTTTTTCCGTGAAGATGGAATTGCCAACATCAGTTGGGCTCATCTCGATCCACGACATGCTTTTAGAAGTCTTTCGAACCGTTCCAAAAAGTTAATATTAGTGCTAATAGACCACCATGAGAACAATGCGCTGCTATGTCTGATAAACTAGTCTGATAAGGTGGAACTGATGCAGAAGCTTGATGCAGATAGGGTGGTGGTGGTGGTGGTGGTGGAGGTAGTAGTAGTAGTAGTAGTAGTAGTGGTAGTAGTAATAGTAGTAGTCAGCCGTCTATCCAGAACAGAAGTTTAAGTTTTACCCCTGAGTATAATGGAAAGATACACAAAGATAAAACTCGTCGGTACGGGATTATTTTCTCAAGTATACAGTGCTAGATATAAAGGTGGTACTGGTTCTGGATCTGAACTTGTGGCTTTAAAGATTACTGCAGCAGACGATGAAAGACCGCCTCACAACAGTTCCAACGAATTGAAGATTTTAAAACAAATCAAGAGTCGAAATACAAATGTAATTAGTTTATTAGACTCGTTCGAACACTTTTCTGATGAAATCGAACTGGTAATGGTATTCCCATATATAGCATGTGATTTGAACTCCATCATGAGACATCACCGTAAAGCCAAATATCCCAAAGGCTGGCATAACAAGTTACCTACAAATAGAGCATATGAAATTCTAATTGGCATTTGTAAAGGTCTAGAGTTTTTACATGATGAATGTCAGATCATTCACCGAGATATTAAACCCGAGAATATTCTCTTTGATAACCCTTCAACAGGCCAACCGGTTCTGATTGATTTCGGCATTTCTTGGGTTGCTCCTGATAACAATGGTCTAGAGCCGGCAAATCAAAAAATCACCGATGTGGGAACCAACGTCTATCGAGCTCCCGAACTGCTATTCGCAAACTCATGCTACTCTACAGCTATAGATATGTGGGCATTGGGCTGTGTAATTAGTCTCATGTTTAGCGACCAAGGTACTAGGAGTATTTTCGAACCGTATAATGGCGATATTGCATTATTTGGAGCTCATGTGGGTGTTCTCGGTCCACCAACTATAGATAGCTGGCCCGAGATCCGCGGAAACGAAAGCTTTATCAATATGAACTTTGTCAACTCGAATGAGCAGCCAGTGTCACTAGCTGAGTTGTTGCCTCTATTGCCTAAGCCTTTTGTGGACTCGGTTGTTTCACGTCTTCTGGTATTCCAGTCGACTGATAGATTGACGGCATCCCAAGTCCATAATGCGATCAGCAAACTAATTAATCAATAAATAATTTTTTTAATAATAAATAAATAAATGCGACTTCTAATAGTAGATCTCTATGAACGGCTTTTTGGTCTTTGCAAACGACTGTGGACAGTTTTCCACAGCACATGTTCGTAAAGGATCACGTCGTTGTCCAGATTTCCGATTAACTGTCGCATTGACACAGCGTCCACAGTAGACATGGCCACATTTCGAAAAGAAAATTCGCTTTGACAAAAGCCGATCACCTTCGGAAAGGACTTGTTTACTCGTTTCTTTAGATAATCCCACTCCTAACTCACAATCACAGCGTGCACAAATCACCGCCTTACCTGGATCAATAGACCTAGTGAAGCCTGGCCTCGTGGATGTAGGTAGTGGTGTACCTTTGATATCTTCCTGACGTATACTGGGTCGTTCTGGTCCTGTATCTTGTAAACTACGGAACAGAGCTTGTCGGAGAAGCAATTCTCCTCGATTCATCATCGGTAGATCCTCATCACTATATGCGTATGATGCGGCCTGAGCAACTCGAGTCTGGCGTTCCAGAAATGACAGTAAATCATCATGAGCAGTGTCTTCTTCTGTCAACTGTTGACTTCTTCTTCTTCTACTGTTTCTTCTTCTTGATCTGCCTTCCCGGGAATTGGTGGAGGAGGACGAGCTTGTATCTGGACCAGTCCGAATGGTGTCGGTAATAAACCTTTCGGGAATTAGAAAATCAAAACTGGGAAATGACCAGAATGTTCCTCCACCTCCACTAAGAGCACCATTGCCAGTATTCCTTTGATTTCGTAACTCATTCAGACGCCGGCTACGTCCCTCTTCAAGAGCTCTCCTTCTCAGTTCATGCTCAAACATCTCGATTCTTTGCCGTTCCATACGATCCACAGTGTCCTGCCGGCTCTCAGGTCTTGTCACTATCGCAGTAATCTCAATATCATCATCTTCACCATCTATTGGATAATATATACGGCGAGGTTCTACTGGTGAAGACCTTGTTCCATCTCCTATTAATGAAGTATCAGGTCTGGATCTGCTGACACTAACTGTTTGAATATCGTCATCGTACTCGTCATTATCACTGCTTAAAACGATAGGATCGTTATTCATATAAAGTGGTTCTTCCATCATGTAAAGTGAACAAAAAATAGCAAA
The DNA here is from genome assembly GCA_030555635.1 of Sugiyamaella neomexicana. Lineage (NCBI taxonomy): Eukaryota > Fungi > Ascomycota > Dipodascomycetes > Dipodascales > Trichomonascaceae > Sugiyamaella > Sugiyamaella neomexicana. Next base: position 16,947 of record JANIWN010000060.1, on the reverse strand, counting down.
AGAGCAACAGCTCAGCCACCAGATCCTTCCTGGCTATTATTAGTCCAAATATCAAAGTGTACAGAGATATTATCTTTACACTTGATAAGATTAGTTATAGCAGGTTAGTAATTCTATTATAGTAAATAATGTGAGCCGCAAAGAGTTGAGCCGCAGATCCCTCCCTCATCTTCACCTTGACCTTTACTTCACTTTACTTTTCATTCCATGTTCTTACCATTATATTACAATGAGTATCATAGCAGATTATAACAGTCCAGATCTTACAAAGCAATTGCACATCAATACCGCAGACAAGTCAGCATTACCGAAACAGGTGGATCGAGATGCTCCTCAAGAGTCTAGTACCAGTCCATTAGGCGAATTGAGAACCAAGGCCATGAACATGCAACAAGAGATTAATGTGTTTCTAACGGAGCGTATGAAACAAGCACAGACAAGTGGAACTGCTGATGAAGACGATGTAGAAAAGAAAATTCTAGACGGCGATGATGGAATAGAGGCTGACGACGACGACGACGACGACGACGACAACGAGTAGGAAAAGTACAATAATTATTTATTTGGTAGAATTAGGACGGGTCGTTTAATAAATATACAAAAGATCATCTGACAGGCAGCAGGGTATTATCTCATGAGAATCATTTGCTTGGTCCCAGATTTGGGTTTGGCAGATGAGGGTCCTGGCTTCCTGCTTGGGTCAGGAGCGGGCAACATGGAAGGTCGAACTGGTGCCAGCTGAGACTTGAAGAGTTAGCTATGAGTGTCATCCATCTTAGGATATTTACAACGATACTTACGGTGAGAATGACATATGGATTAGAAGGAGAAGAGGAAGACGGGTTTGGTGGTTTGTCGTTTTTGAGGGGCCCAGTGGGAGAAGAGACCACCTCCGTCGTAATATCTTTCTTAGATCTCTTCTTAATGGATGGAGATGCTGGCTTGAGTGATGAATCGCCCATATCAATCGGCTGTAATGGCGTTCGACTGGTAAAAGTCTTCATTTTTGTATTCAGTGGACTACCGGTAGTACTACTCTCAGGATGAAGCATCATCAGTGCTCGACGAGCGTCATAACTAATGGCAGCTGGCGAGTTGGGTGGTGGGATATTTTCCTTGTCAATATCCAGGTCAGGTCGTTTTGAGTACGCCAACTTCGGCCCCGGTCCCATGTCCACCGCCGTTATCTCCTTGGAACGTGAACAAGTATCTTTATATACCTCCATTTTGTCAGCGCAAGATTATAATAAACACATTCACAGTCACTTGGACTCGAAATAGCGCTACAAACGCGTTCAATGTTCATGATTCATATACGAGCGGCTGAGCATTTTGTGTTTATGTGAGGCTTGAGTTTGTTTGGAGATTTCCTTAATAGGAGTTGGGTCCGCTGATCGAGCATAAGTGAAGTTATCTAATAAATTTCAACGTTACAATTCTTACAATTCTTACAACGTCTGGTACTGTCACGACATGGGTGAGCTGCTGATTGATATATCTACCCCGGCCAAGAAACAAGAACAGCAACCTACAATCACTGCTCGGCATCCTGACTTTACTCCAAACTTATCAAGAGCACTGGCCGAGTGTTTTAAACGCAGAAAAGAATCATTAATTCCTCAGCGTACAACTTCATTTCTCACATCAGAACCTACTGACAATACGACGGTCCCTGTACTATCGGATATCCAAGAAAACGACGAATCCGTTTCAGAATCAGAACCCAACCATATGACTACCACTACTATAGACACTCCTAAATGGAGAGATCTAACAACTCCAGTGTTGAGAGCGATTCAATTAAGACGCTCACCTGGAAAAACCACTCATGAAAACAAAGAAAATCTCTTGGACGAGCAACATACTCGCCTGAATATGAAAGTCCTGGGTCACAACCTAACTCCACGCCTAGTTGTATCACAAGAACAAGACAATAGAAAGCGGCCTATGGATTCTCCTAGCACACCTTCCAACATGAGGAACCCCAAGCAAAGACGAGTGCTTAGTCCTAGGAAAAACGATTCAACCAACGTTTCTAAAAGCCCATTCATATCAGATAATAACGATGCTCTTGGTTTAGAATCCATTTTCCAGAAAGCTGTACTGAAGAGCAAGCAAAGCCCTAGACAGTCATCAGCCACCACCACCACCATCACCACCATTACTCCGAAAATCAACAAAGTCTTTGATTTACAACATGAAATAACGAAAGCGACCCTCTCTACACCCTCATCAGTCTCTCTTCCTGCTACCATTAATACCGACTCGCTAGAATCTCAACTACTAGAATCACAATACCAGCAATGGATATATCGAAAAAAATTAGAGGATATGGAAAGCGTCGTTGAGTTTCTGGAGCTCGAGAGGCGATTCCGAGCTTATTAATCTGATAATCGCGTCTTATTTATTATATAAACCACTTGACAAGTTAATTATTGTCACCGAGTATACAATTCATTATACTAAAACCATCTTACGCTCTCTGAGATATAAATAGTCGTCCAGATACTCCTGGACACATGATCGGATTGTATCCACTCCGTCAGCATCGAATTTCGATGCCCATTGCTTCTCCCATGCTTCATAGTCGACAACAAATTCGTCCTTGACTGGAGTAGTTTTACTATTATCTTTACATTTGAATCCAGTAGATTTCAAACAGTCGTCATGCCATCCATTCCATTTCTCAAAAGCTCGAGCTACATTGGGATTATTTTCATCCCAAGAAAGCATCGACTTGTCAAATGGAAGGTCGACAGACTCACAAATGCGTTTCAGCACTTGTTCTGGATCAGAAATTATATCTGAAGCATCGACGATTAAAGGCTTTTGATCACTTTTTAATAAATGTTCGTACAACAATCGAAGTTCTCTGTATCCAGCTTCTTGAGGCCGGTAATGATTGAATCCGGTTTTATGGGAATCGGGTGGAATACACCGTTTATAATATGAAGGGACTGCTAGATGAGGCGCTCGAATAAGAAACACATACTGAAACGAATGAAGTGCAGACAAAGGTAAAACCGTAGGAGTGTGTAACTCGGCTTCACTGCTGCTGCCAAAAGACGGTGCTACTTTCACTGGTACATCTGCAGGTTTATTCTCAGGCATAAGATACGAAATCATATCCTTGATGAAAAGCCGCCTATTATCAGTCTTGCCTTGTTCGGCTAAGGAAGACAGTTGTTCATAGACATCAGCATAGGTGGTAGAAGCATACTGGGACTTGCTTCTTTCCTTGTCTGTATATCTATCAGATAACCTTTCGGGTCCAAAGTAAAAAGGATCTCCAAACGGTTCATGGGCGCAGATAATATCATCTCTTGTCATAAAGCTTCTTTCCAAAGCTGTTGACATAGACCGGGGATGAGTAGCTAAAAATATAGGAGACATGACGAGCTGTCAGGTGAAATGGTTAATACTGTCGATCCCGCATCAGGTGGAGAATTGACAGTGACTATATATAATATATGGTTTGACATGTGGAGTTTAATTTTTTCAGACGCCTGGCCGGAAACGACTATTTCAGAATAGAGCTTGGCTTTAGGCAAAAGCAATGCATCTGCCATTGCTCAAACACATCATTGCGCATAGAGTGATGATATGCGATGAGAATACTTGGAAAGTGAAAAATGAAAGTGAAAAATGAAAGCGAAAAATGAAAGTGAAAAAATGAAAATGAAAGTGAAAAAAATTAAGGCTATCATTCAACTATTAGTATTATAATTTTTATCATGTCATCTACTTATAGTATATCATATAATTATATCCATGTAGATAACTGAGGTCTAGTTAGTACCAATCGAAGCACATTAATGTCGGTGTAGTCAAACATAATCAGGATTGTTTACTATCTAATTTCCAAATGGATAACATCAATGGATATCAGTTGTCCCTATCTGGTTGTTCATCATTTATGATTGAGCTACACCACACGAGTAAGAACTTACTTGAAACTTGGTGTGAAAGTGACAAGAGATCACTGAAATGACCGAGATCAGATCTTTAAGTAATTTTTCAGATTCCACAAGCCGGGTAATCTGGGCTTGAAATATTTTCAACCAATATGAGGCTTAAATTATTGCCATATGAATCGATAGAATCGATACAAATTCGCAAATTCTTATTCTCAAAGTCAAACTTTCTTACTCAACTTAAATACATGATGCTTTTATATTCTTTTGGCATGGCGTTCATATACAAACAATACTTAAGCAGTATCCTTCTTCAAAGTACCAGTGAAAGCATGCTTCTCAGCCACGGTTTGGAATCTACCCTTACCGAACTTGGAGGCCGTGTCGATCCATTTAAGTTGGACCTTTTCAAGAGCCTTTCTAGAAGTGTGAACCTTGAGAGACTTTCTTAAAGTAACAACTCTCTTCTTAACACCAGGAATAGAACCCTTGACAATAATGAAATCATTGTTGATATCACCATATCTAACAAATCCACCCAGAGGAGTAATGGTCTTCTTAGTACGGTCGAATTCAGTAGAACCACTGGACTCATCACCAGCCTTACCAACACGATAAATCTTGTGGTTGGTCGAAGTACGGTGATGATAACCATCTTGACCAGCACGAGCAACAGTCCATTGCACGTGCGAAGGATGCCAAGCTCCAATACAGGCAACCTTACGAAGACCACGATGGGTCTTTCTAGGAAGCTTCTTAGTACCCCAACGGGCAGTTACACCCTCGTAACCGTGACCCTTGGTAACGGCAATGACATCAATGACCTCGTCTTGTTCGAAAACAGATGCGACATCAATAGTCTTTTCAAAGTGCTCTTGAGCCCATTCAACCTTATCAGCAATGGAACCACCATTGATTTGAATCTCAGCAAGGTGAGCTTTCTTTTGACCAAGAGGAGTCTTTCTGATTTGAGTATGAGCAAGAACTCGCACAACAGTGGCGTACTTCTTAATACGTTCGAGTTCCTGAGCAACACCAGCAGACCCTTCAGCGTACTTCTTGGCATACTTGGTGAAAGCCTTCTTCTTAGACTTGTACCAGTTTTTGTAGAATCGTCTCTTGACTTCATCAGAAAGGTGCTCGGCCCAAACAGTGGTCAAAGAACGGAGACCACGGGGAGTCTCAACATAACCAACCACTCCCACGACAACAAGAGGAGGAGTATCCACAACAGTGACGGCTTCAACAATTTCACGCTTGTCCATCTTGGATCCACGTCTATCCAAGTCACGAACAGTAGTGGTCATACCAGCCTTGTAACCAAGGAAAGCAGTAAGATGAATAGGCTTGGACTTGTCATCGACAGGGAACGACTTAACCTTTCCTCTGTGACGGGCAGCCCTCTTTCTGGGCAAGAATCCAAGGGATCCGTGTCTGGGTTCTTCGTATTTACGATGAGACATATCGAACTGGTGTCTTTGTTAAGTTTCCTGAATGTCGAATCGAATAAAGTGTTGGAGAAGATAATTTCACTCTCTCTACTGTAAATCTGCATGTATGGGATAGAGAGGGCTACTGACCTAGGATAAGAGTATTTTTTGTCTTGTTCTGAAAAGTACCCATAAGGGGGTATTGCCTAAATAGGTATTGTATTGTGACGTTGAAGTTTGAAAAGTTGGGTTCAGCCGTACGGTGGGCTGATTGAGTACGACGCAGGGTTCAGGTTCTGGGGTTCTGGGCTCTGGGGTTCAGGTTCAGGATTCAGGATCCAAGGGTTCAGGTTCAGGGGCTCAGGGCTAAGGGGGTTCACGGCTCAGGGGTTCAGTGCTCAGGAGTTCAAGGCTCAGGAGTTCAAGGCTCAGGGGTTCACGGCTCAGGGCTCAGGGGGTTCACGGCTCAGGGGTTCTGGTTCAGGATTCAAGGCTCTGGGGTTCTGGGCTCTGGGGTTCAGGATTCGGGATTCACGATTCACGATTCACGATTCACGATTCGCCGCTCAGAATGGCAGAATCCTACTCATCCCTAACGCTATACTCAACCAAATATCTTCACTAGTTTATTACAACTACAATATATATAGACTCAAAGTCATGCAAATGTGTGTTGTTTCATTAATCTATGTTGGCGCATTAAGCAGTGATGTTGTGACGGAATTTACCAACATTTTCTCGTTGGGCATTCTCTCGGGCATTTCGTACTACCTCAAGAACATCCTTTAAGCTCGACTTCCAGGTATCAAGACGAGTCAAGATACTGTTCCATTGTTCAAGACCAAATTGGCCAACAGGAGTAGCACGATGGATATCAAACTCCTCGTCGTTCTGGCTTAAACGACCTTCTACAAGACCAGCTCGGATCGTGTCAATAACCCATAGCTCGACTTCATCTGCAGACACATCAATGGCTTGAGCAATGTCACTATATGGAATGGTTCTAGATGTCTGAGATGCTTTATAAACAACACACCCAAGAGCAAGAACTTTGATTTTCTTTTCTAAAATTTCCCATTGCTCCTCAGTTATGCTATCAATGCTACTTTTGGAAAACGTCTTGTAGGAATTATAGTCACTTGAAGAAACAATCTCAAGCAGCTTGAAAACATTAGCATCAGCAGTTTGCAAGCCTTGAACGGCCTCCAACGCCAAAATATCATCGAAATCATAAACAAAATCCGACAAAATAGCACACAGAACAAGTTTTCTGCTTAAAATAACACTGTCGTCCGACCCAGATGACAATGACGAAACTGCCTTTAATAAGTACTTGTATGAAGTCTCTGCATCCGCTGAAGAGTTGCTAATAACTTCACTAACCTTGTAATAAACATCTTTCTTGACAGATTCGTCAACACCCCAATCTGCTAACCATTGAGGCAGTTGGTTGAGTTGTTTGATCAACAAGTGAATATTCTTGGTCTCATCAGCAAACGTCAAGATACTAATAAACACGTTATATCTCAACGGAGAATTGGTGGGCAAGATGTTGAATAAATTGGTCAAGACCGATAGAACCTGTAAAGGATCGGCCTTGGATGATGAAGCCCATGAAAGATTCTTAAGAACAACTGGTAATACCTCAGTCAGATTAGGGGCAAACGTTAAAATGTGTAGAACCAGATTATAAGCAGATTCAAACTCTTTTTCTGGAGCATTTTTAAGAACTGCAGACTTGTCGGCCACTGCTAAAAAGGTCTTGGCCTGATCGTCTTCAGATTCAGACTCCATTAATCCAGTTGTGTATTTTTCAAAGCTCGTTTCTCCATCCTTGGGAGGGTTCAGCTTATCGATATAGGCGGCAATCTCCTGGACAAAGTCGCCCAGAACGCCGTCAACGATCATATAATTCAACTGAGTAGAATCGGTCATATTTTCTCGATTGATAAATATGAAAAGGAAAAGGACGCGAACTTCAGACTCTGGTTCTGACGTTCAGACTGTCGATTTGGAATATGAATTTTTCATGTCGGCGCACCCTAACCGCGGGTCCTTTACGAGAATATCCACCATGAACTCCCCATCAGAATATAATATATATAGCTCTTATAAAATTGTATTTATTATAATTAATTATATATTACTTAAAAACCCTTATTAAAATCATTTGAAAAAATTAATAATGTCTTGTCCAATCTCATTGACATACTCCTCGAGAGCAAAATGTCCTGAATTGTAATACTTGACTAGAACGTTCTTGGAGTCTCTTGTAAACGCTTCTGCTCCTGGATGGGCAAAGATATAATCGTTTTTACCCCATACAGCCAAAATTGGCACATTGGAATTACGGAAATATTCCTGGAACTGAGGATACAACTCCACATTTGTTCTATAGTCATAAAATAGGCCGACCTGAATTTCCGTCTGTCCAGGTCTACTAATAAGGGCCTTGTCTAAATAATATGGAGTGGGATCTACCGACTCGGGGTGTCCAAATCCAATGCTGTACTGATCTTTAATGTTTTTAGGATCTTCTACAAAGCCAGACAAAGCAGTAACAAATTTCGGGTCATTTTTATCTTCTTTCCAGTATTCCTCAATAATTCCCCAGAACTTATGGTCTAAACCTTCAACATAGGCATTACCGTTCTGACTAACGATTCCAGTAATTTGTTGAGGTCGTTGGAGAGCCAAGCGCAGACCCACTGGGGCTCCGTAATCGAAAACGTAAATGGCAAACTTGGTCAACTTAATAGCATCCACAAACAGAGAAATAGACTCGGCCAAGTTAGCAAATGTGTACTCGAATTCTTCGGGCACTTCAGTGAATCCAAAACCAGGAAGGTCTGGTGCAACAACATTAAGATGAGGCGCGAGCACTGTGATCAGATTACGATACATGATTGAAGAAGTAGGAAAACCATGAAGTAACAAAATTGTGGGTTTAGCTGGGTTGCCAGCTTCTGTATATCTATACCAGATACGAACCCCATTAGAGAGTTTAACAAATGTAGTAGCAGGAACAAGAGACATGTTTGGTACTTTAAAAAGAACTGATTAATTTTAGAAAAACTACCAACCTACAAAGCATCTCTTATTTATACCTTTTTTGTGTTTGTGTCATAATCCAGCTCATGTCCAGACTACTGACAAAATATCCAAGTTGAAAATCGAAGCGGAGATGGGCTCTAACTACCCCGCGGCATAGATCGACAATCTAACGGCAGGATATGCACTTTGATCGTCGATCATCTTCGGTTTCATTACATAAAAAAACACAGGAGAACAATCAAATTACTAATGTTTAAATAAATTTTAATAAGGCAAGTCAGCTTTTGGTTATACAGCTTAGCTATTGTTTACCTGCTAGTAATAACTAATCTTGTTTATGAGATGGCAATCCGTCATCAATCGGTTGTTACTCTGACCACAACTCTAATGGTCATTATATTATAACAATCCTGTTCACTCGAAACTGCTAGCACTCAAAAAACATATATTAGACTATGCTAATATCCAAGTACAGAATACAAAATAAACAAACCCCAATGCCCTAAATGTTGAACAAACAAATCTACGAATTATGATACATTAAGAGGTAACAGAAAAAAAAACACTAAAACTGTCTTTCGCTATTCCCGTTACATGCGATGACATGACCGAGTCTGAAGAACTTCAACAGATCGGTTAAACTGCTGAGTACTTGGTGGCACATCAATAGCAGGATTACCAGTAAAGAAATCATTGGGATGCAATCCAATCTTAAGCACCTCGACAGGCATGACTGGGAAGTCCTCAATTCTTGGATGATGTGTGAGACCAAAAGAATGCCAAAGAACAATATCTTCATTTCTAACCTTCTCCTTACGGGCAATAGCCTCTTGAACACCTCCGATTTCCTTGGCAGATTGATTCGTCCACACACCACCAGCGTAAAACTCATTGTCCTTATGTTTGGTGACCCAGAAGTGATGAGTAGCAAATGCAGCTCTACTACGGGCAACAGTACCAGGAGGAGCCATCAACAAAGCAGTTGCTGCTGCGGCAAGCTTAAATCCAACTGGGTTACCAGTAATAGGATTAAGCTTGTTTTCATTGACAATCTTGACATATCTATTCGTGGCAACATTGGCATCGAAAGCTGAAGATTCTTCAATGTAATACTTGTCATTGATGAACCCAGTACCCTTTGGATTTCGCTCATCCCATGGAGTTAAGACGGTATCATGAACAGAGAGGGAGTTTTGGTGACCATCAATAGCAGGATCAATACGGACACTGAAGATATGTTGATGAGAAGTAGCCAAAACACCGGCTCCAACCACATTTCCATACTTGGATCTCTTACCAATATCAATGGCTTGAGTAGACACAATACCAGTAGCACGAATCTCCAACTGAATATTAGCGGCCTGATCAAGGTGCCAAGCAAAGATATATTCGTAATTACCAACAGTAAGAATGGTTTGGAGAACCAAGATACGACGACGAACAACTGCAGCAGCCTCGGTACGATAGTTTGTGTGCTTCCAAAGGAGACCATCATCTTGCTCGTGCATACAGATGACACCCTTTCGAGTAAGAACATTACCATTAGGTTCAACAAGATAACCATCAAAATATTTGATAGTACCAAGACAATCACATCCCAAGGTAAGCTCATTAGCACACTTACCACCACCGACATCACCGAAATCAAAAGCCATTTTTCTATGAAGAGGAGGACGAGGATCACCATAAGGAACGGCCATTTCAGATACTGATAATCGGTAAAAGGTTCTTCTTCCATCATAGTCAACGTCGTGCAAAACCAATCCTTCACGAGGATTGAAACCAACTCTAAATCTCCATTTCTGCCATTGCACAAGATTCGTGTCGTCAACAGTGAATGAAGGTCCTTCGGGCTGAAGGACATTATAAGGCTTAAGATCGGTTCTCATGTTAGGAACAAGATCTGGGTGATATTCAGCAGCAACATGACCTTCAAGGGCGTTCTTGCCAGCTTGACGGGTAGAATAATTAATTCCAGCTGCATCGTCACCATCTCCACTAGTAGCACACCAATCAACACGAATAAACTTCTTTTCAAGAATATCGTAAACAGGAACAAATGGCAATGGGAAAGCGTAAATGTTGGACTCTGGGTGATTGGTCTTGGGATCTCTTGAGTACATGAGGAACATCATATGTCTAGGAACGGTAGTTTCCTCATCACAGCCATACATCCAACCATCACATGCAATGGTCTTGATAGCATCACCAACGATTCCACATTCTTTCAAAGCATTAATAATTAGAGGATCTTCATACATAAAAGTCTCGATATGATTAGCTTCGTCCTGATCCATAGGTAAATGTTGAGGTAATGCAACAGTGCTTAACCTGGTGATCTGATTAACATCCAAGTTGATCCAGATCTCCTCGGCCTTTTTATCGTCCATAACATAGTAATATCCATAAGCAATACGAGCAGGAGGAGCAATGGGTCTACCAGCTTTTTCGGCCTCGAGATAAGGTACCAGAACCGATTTTGGAGGCTCTTCAAGATGGATGTTCTTGATATGTAGCTGTTTGCCCTTATAATGAGCTTTGAGCAGCCCGACGGCTCTATTGAGCTCTTGGGGATTAAGTTGATCTAAAGGATGAGGCATTCTCTTTTTAATTTCGTTGCAATAGGTTGATAATGAATTAAAAATTTAATCCAAACTTGAGCGCGGAGTGTGCGGGGTTTATATACACGTTCTTCTCGTAACTGCTATGATCTCACTAGTCTTAACTGCACCTCTTTTGGTAAACCATTTTGATCCAGTCACTGATAAAAAGCACCACCACTGGCTTCTCCTCAGACATTCTCCAGTCATTCTAGAGATCAACGTGAAATACTACTCCAAGTAGCAGGTGTATCCGATATCATATGAAAAGGGTCCATGCCGCATATAATTTCCTGATGTGGTTCTAGTATTATCGCATTTTGAGAACCGCCTTTTTGGCAGCTTGCGCTTGCGCGGCTTCGTTTTTTTTTCAGAACCAACCGAGTTGGAAGGCCCTTGCGAGAGGCAGCGCGGGTAACTGGAAGTCGAATGAAATCAGTCGGTATTTTATATCACCTTGAATTTTATAGCATGAGAACCCAGTTGTCAATAAGCGCTCTGCAGCCGAGTTCTTGGCTGTAGTATCCTGAATGGGATTGTTATGAAGCAAAGATGTGGTCGACGTTCAACTGTGGTGTTCTGGTATTTGTCACAAAGTGGTACGATTTTGAATCCCGTTTCCTATCGGCCAGAGACGAATCAACACATTAGCATAATTGTAAATGCAGTGGATCCGGCAATGGGACTTTGAAACGGAGATGACAGCTTGGTTTTTAGTGAGTCATTATCGCTCGATGTTTCCCATAAGGCTCGTTATATAGCCTTGAAATATTCAATTAGGTTTCGTAGCTAGCATTGACAAACTTAAAAGCCAAACGTGAAATCTGTGCAATCTGTAAAATGCTCCAGCCTAGAGAACGACCTGTTCATCTGTCAGGTTATGCAATTCTATATGGCTATCAAAATGGCCAAACAATGAGCTAAATGAACTGAAATGCCGCGTTTGGTTATTTTCAACGTCATCTGTCTGATGCCATGTGAATTCAGGGGTATATTTTATCAGATCAATCTGCATGGATCGATAATATCACGTGCACTATCACCTTTAGGTGCTCAATCTACGCTGTTTCTGTCGGCAGCCGACGACCACCAGTAACCACCTGTCTGCTTTGTAATTGTGTTGTTTAATCAATCTACTTGTACCATTTACGAACCAGAAACTAAGAATGGCCACTACTACTACTTCTGCTCGTCCTCTGAATACTCCTCAGGATATACGGACCCACTACAATGACGACATTAGGGCTTTTGATGTACACACATACTTTGCCCAGAGCTATGAACCATCCAAAAAAGAGGCATTTGCATTGAGAGAGAAATTTCAAAAAGATTTTGCCTCTGAACTTGAAAATGAACTTGTAAGGCTACATAAGTTTCATGATTACCCTCTTGGTCCTCACCCCTATGGAATGTTTGAGGTGGATTTCCACACCCCAGATATGTTTGCTAAAGTGGTCCCATGGTAAGTGTATATATATGTACTGCTCTTGGTATAGGACTTGGATTAACATATTTTATCAGGTTTCAACTGAATCATGGTAATCTTAGTGTTCTAGTTCACCCACATACTGGAAATGATGTCAAGGATCACACTGATCATGCTATTTGGATCGGTGAAAAAGTTCCTTTAATTCTCGGTCTTTTAGAGGAAGTAGATAAGAAACGAGCTGCTACTGCTGCTAATACCGCCACTCCCGCATTGTAATCTTTTCATAGAAATGAATTCATCTACATAGAACCTTTACAAAAGCGCAAGCTAGAACTAGGTACATCTTGTATAACATTGCACGTTACCGTGACTAGTAAATTAAAAGTTCATAATATAATAGCTATATTTCAATTATATAAATATTATATATAATTAGAAGCAGACCTTTACAATAAAAGTAGGGTAACTCTAGAACTATAGATCTTAAACATGACCTACTACAATTTATTTATTTCAAATCAAACTCACCTTATCTATCCCATATATCATATCAATCTTATAGTTTTATCATGAAACTTATAAGAAAGTCATTTGAAAAAGATCAATCGGGAGATATCACATTGTGCCCAGAAGATTCCGAAGACTTATGGTACACTTATAATCTTCTTCAAGAAGGAGATGAGATAGAAGCAAAGTCGACTAGAAAAATTACCAAAGTCAATAAAGATGGTCAGGTAAAAGGCCAAAGTATTCGAAAATTAGTGAAGCTTAAACTTCGAATCAGTAAAATCGATTTCGACCCTGCCGGCGGATCATTGCGAATCAATGGACCAGTTACTGAAGACACTGAAGATGTATCGGCTGGTACCTATCATACGTTTGCTCTAGAATTAAATAGAAATTTCCGACTCTTTAAACAAGAATGGGATCTTATTTCACTGGAAATCATTGACAAGGCCACCGATCCAGAAAACAAGGCCGAGGTGGGTGCAGTCGTAATGCAAGAGGGTCTGGCCAACATATGTCTATTAACGGAAAATATGACGGTTCTGCGGCAGAGAGTAGAACAGTCAATGCCAAGGAAGAAACGAGGAGATAATTCAGGATATGATAAAGCAGTTAAAAAATTCTACGATACTGTGTATACTACTATGAGAAGAAACTTAACTGTGGACAAATTAAAGGCAATATTGATTGCGTCTCCAGGGTTTGTTGCAAAAGGATATTATGACTATATGTTTGAAAAGGCCATATTAGATGGAGACAAGCCATTTATCAAATCAAAAGAAAAGTTCTTGGTTACACATAGTTCTTCAGGTGCTATACACTCATTAGAAGAAATTCTTAAAAATCAAGATATTCAAAAACAATTAGCTGATACAAAATATGGACGAGAAACGGTTGTATTAGACAAATTTTTCAAAACTATGAATGAGGACGACGCCAAAGCTTGGTATGGTCCTCGACATGTAGAAGAGGCAGTCAACAGAGGGGCCGTATCCACGCTACTAATTACAGACACATTATTCCGTAGCAATGATATTCAAACAAGGAAAAAATATATTGCCATGGTAGAAACTGTCCGAAATGCAGGTGGAGAGGCGTTAATATTTAGCAGTATGCATTCATCTGGAGAGCAACTCGATCAGATTAGTGGTATCGCTTGTATATTATTATATCCATTAGCAGAGCTTGAGGATATTGAAGATGACGACGAATCTGACAATGAATAAATACCAGCTATATTATTGTTTGGTTTGTAAAAAAAGTGTTAGTGTTTGTAGAATTAATTTTTTTTTCTTCCATTGTCATTGATTGATCACGGACTTATGTGTAGGTCCTGATCCAGAACTCACGCATATCCGTAGGTGCGAGAGTTACCCCGGAATTTCTGGCCCAACTAACTAAAAAGATCGACGAAGAGGAGATATGAGGTATTAAGATAACGAGGAATTTTAGTATATCCAAAGACCCGATGGTCAGTGACGCAGACTCCTCCACGATAACTGGATATTGTGCCGTATGATGAAGATCTGTCAATCCTTGCAACACGGATATTTCAAATGGACATATCGGCTAATAATTTGCAAAGAGAGAGCAGAGCCCCCACTCAAAACTCTCTAAAGAGCGAAATTCTGTGAAGACCCTTTCTGTCTGCACAAAACAAGGGACTCTTTAGTTCGGTAGTAATATTGTGCATATAAAGGAATCAAAATGATTAACACAACGTGCCTTGGTATATTGAGAACCCACCCAGATTGTGGGGGTTCATAACTCCAGATAGTCGGAATAACAAGGTACCCCACTCTGACCTGCACAAATCTATTTTTCCGAATCTGAAGCGCATGCAATAACAGCTCCTCCACGCCAGATCCTAGTACCAGAATAGGACAATCGCGGGGTCTATCGTTTTTCCGCAGACGCGGGGTGCGGGGTATAACTCTTTGGAAAAGTCCCCTTTTACAACTACTATATATTTAGATAGTGATCCAGGGGGATACTATGACCCTGAAACATACATTATCTGAAACATACAGGGTTGTTATATGTAAACGATGTGGTCCATACCGAAAATCTATAATCAGTACTTTGTGGCTATAATCGCGACTATTGGTGGGGCCCTTTTTGGGTTCGACATTAGTTCTATGAGCGCGACTATTGGCACCCAGCAATATCTTGATTATTTTAATCATCCAAGTGCATCAACTCAAGGTGGTATAACTGCTGCTATGCCTGGTGGATCACTTGTCGGATCATTGGTAGCAGGCATCGTTTGTGATATTCTTGGCAGGAAAAAAACTATTCAATTCAGTTGCTTTTTATGGATCGTAGGTTCAACGATTTCCTGTGCTTCTCAGGGTATAGCCATGCTAATTGTTGGAAGATTCATTAATGGATTATGCGTGGGCGTTACATCTTCGCAGATCCCGGTCTATCTATCTGAAATCTCAAGACATGAGAAACGAGGAAAGATTGTTGTTATTCAACAGCTTGCTATTGAATGGGGAATTTTGATTCTCTTCTTCATAGGTTATGGATGTTCTTATATTCCCGGAACTGCCTCATTCAGAGTTACTTGGGGATTACAAATGGTTCCAGGCGCAGTTCTTATCTGTTTGATGCCAGCATTACCAGAATCCCCGCGTTGGCTTGCATCTAAAGATAAATGGGACGAATGTCATGAAATTCTCGCACAGGTACATGCCAAGGGAAACAGAGATGATGCGATTGTGTTGGCAGAAATGTTGGACATCCGGACCATTGTTGATCTTGAAAGAGATGCTTCATCCAGCTACTTGGCTTTGTTCAATAGAAAGAATTGGAGAAGAAGTATGGTTGGCATTATGTCTCAAGTATGGCAGCAGTTAGCAGGCGGAAATGTTATGCTGTACTTTGTAGTCTATGTGTTCCAAATGGCTGGGTTAACGGGTCAGATCAATCTCATTGCTAGTTCGGTTCAATATGTTATCATGGTGATTTTCACCATGCCTGTTATGTTTTATGTCGACAAGGTCGGTCGTCGACCATTGTTAATTGCAGGTGCCCTTGGAATGGGAACGTTTGTGTTTGCAGTTGGAGGTATCCTTGCTACATATGGCAAGTATGCTGCTGAGGTTGGAGGCAATGCTAATATTCATATTACTTTGGAAGGTCAGTTTGGGCCATCTCGAGCTGTATTGGTGTGTTCATATCTATTTGTGTTGGTGTATTCTTTGACATTGGCTCCAGTATGCTGGGTAGTATCGCCTGAAGTGTTTCCATTAAATCTTAGAAGTAAGGGAATGGCTGCTTCTGCAGCAGGCAATTGGGCTTTTAACGTAGCATTATCTTATTTTGTTCCTCCTGCTTTGGATAATATCGGATATAAGACATTTATTATTTTTGGTGTGTTTTGTATGGTTATGAGTGTTCACTTCTTTTTAATGTGGCCAGAGACTGCAGGAAAGACTTTGGAAGAGATTGATAGCTTATTTGCTCCTGGAGCTCTGCCTGCCTGGAAGACCAAAGTGGGTCATAGCCGAATTGAAGACGAGATCCAAGAAATCCAGCATGGTGGAGAGAAGCATGAGATTGAGTACACTGAGGAAGTGGAGGAGAAATATGTCTAAAGAGTACATGTTATTGATTTTAGTTTATTTATAGCAAATATATGGATAATACGTGAGGGTCATTGTTCGGGTCACTGATCACTGTTAGCGGTCAACGATAAGTATTTCCACATTATCTTAGAACCGGTTTCTTTAATTTAACACGATTGTTTGTGAATATTTCCAAACCTTACAATCTCTGACTTTATTTGTTTCTAATTTATCTATTTATCTATTTATCTATTTATCTCTATTTATCCTTAACTGAACTGAGAATACATATCACGTGACACGACCACTCTATTACTTCTCTATCTCTTGTATGTTGAAATATGACGACGAATCAGATAACAGAGTCGTCGATGTTAGGGTTGACTACCCACTCCCCGTACAGTCTATATAAAAGGACACATTCCCACTTCTTTGGTTTTC